>CM037026.1:8070090-8285419 GCA_020875875.1 Dioscorea alata
GAGATATTATTGCAATGGCCGTTATGGTCAAACCACTGTCGCACGCACACGACTTCCCATGCATACTCGTTACAAACTCTCGCATTTATCATAAATAAATTGACCCTTCAACATAAAATACTTATTTACTTGTGAATCGCTGTTTATGATACATACAGAGACTAAATTATTTAAATAAAGCCATTGATATTTAAACATAAAAGTTTAAAGTTAAATAGTATAGTTTTGAAATAACGAGAAACAATGATAGTTAAACGGAAACATTATAATGTAAACAGTAACATTATTGTTTAAACGGTAATAATAAAAGTTAAATAGAGACTGCCAAGTATACAAGGAGCCAATCTTTATTATATGGAAACAATGATATTGAGATGAACAAATTTCATAAGTTATTGCAAAAGAATGTATGTTACAAAGTTTACATTAAAATTAACAAAGAACTTTATATAGCATCGGCTGTCGAACTCGTCTTGCCTTTGTCACCGATGCCGGCTACCCTTTCATAAAAAGTATGCGTGCGGCGTACTTCAGTCGTAAGTACGGGACATCCGTTTGCGGTACCCATAGCTTTTTATCAGCAAGAAGTTGCTCAATGAACCGCATCACATACAATGAGCAGTTGACACTTCCTCGTTTTTGTCTTGGAGTGCCCCTGTCATGAATGAGGGGGTATGAGGACGTCGCCGACTCGCCAAGTTCCATCTCGACGCAATTATCGAATAGTTTCCACTGTAAACAAATAAATTTTAAAGTTAAGATGGACAAATAGGAAGTACGATATTTTCGCTATAGTTAACACGAACACTTACCATATCGTTGGCATCTCTGTCGTATTTCTCGCTCTGCTAGGAAGAGTAGTGCCTATACTCTTGTGTCATGTTGTCCAGAACGAGGAGATAGAAATGGTCATGCAAAATTATGGGCATGATTACGATGTCCACTTCATGGATGTTCCGTGCAGCATCGTCGATCATGCGTAGAGCCTCTTCCATCGTGTCGTTCATTTGGGAGAGGAATAGTGCAATTGGACGGGTAATGGAAGCGCGCTTCTTATAAAGATACGGTTCAAGCTTCAGCGTTTTCTGAATAATGCAGACGAAGGCGTTGGCGACATCGTCTGCCACTGTATCCTTACCATCCACTAACGTGAACAAGGCCTCTCGTGTAGTCTGAACTGCCTTAGTCCTCCATACGACAGTCCTGACGTTAAATATCAACAAACGTATTTAAACAATAAACTTTATACTTAAAGGGAAACTAACATAGTTAAACGCTAAATTACAAATGTAAACTGGAAGTACAAAACCTTAAATAGAAACAAGAATATTTAAATGGGAAATATATATATTTAAGTGATAACATAAATATATAATTCTTTAGAGTCCATAACACAGTTGAGGAAGATTCTTATTATGTTCTCTTCGAATTGGTCGAGACGCGACATTCCGGCATATTTTTTCTTCTTTGGAACAAATTTTTTCTGCGAGTCATCAATCTGGCTGACGTCTCCTTGCCCTTCCTTGGCAGCTTCTTTATTCGACTCCAGTACTGCCACAGAGTCTTTAATCGGTGACGGTGCCACTAAGGCCACAGCGTCTTTATTCGATTCAGGTGCTAATGTGGGCTGATTCGACTCCGGTAATGCGACAGAGTCTTTGTTCACTTCCAGTGCCACTGTGGGCAGGATTGTGTATTCCCTTGACGTGCAACTGTCGTATGCTGGTGCAGGTACCTCCAACACAGGGAGTTCACTAACAAGGGATTAAATTATCCTGCCGACATTGGTATTCACATTATCAGGCCGAGACACATCTATTGTAGCCGGTGGAACCACTGCTTGTACTTTTTCCAATGGCGCGCTCGGACCTAAAGTTGGCTGAGCCTCTGCCATTATTGGTTCGACAGCAGTTGGTGCTTCTGTTGCCTCGACGTCAGCCGGCGAAGGGAGAGACATTGTTGATTTCCTCCACCAAGCCTCTTCCTACGTGGGACTCTTTCGAATGCTCTCGCAAGAACGTCATCTTCAGCAAACGCCGGGGTTGCATCTGTAGCATCGGGGCTGCTGGGGATGGTATCATAGTCAGCTGGCAGAGGGAGCGACGTCGTCTTCACCTGCGAACGTGCCTCTAGAGCATCCATGCGATCAACAAGCCAGGGGAACTCTTGCGTCATTATCTCGACCGCCTGCAATAGACGTCTGGTCAGGTCGTCGCCTGTTGATATCGGGGGGGAGGGGTGGGTGGAGGGGGGCTTGCCCGTCGGCGAGCAGTCCGTGCGTGGGGTAGGCTCCGAGAAGGTGATCGGCATCGGACGCGCTTTGACGATGATGGCCGATCATCACTCTTTCTCGCAGGCGGAGCGGGAGTGGGACCAATATCACCTCCATGGCCGATGGCAGCTCCGCGATGGGTGGCCCCAACAAATATTTCTTCGTTCGGGTTCACGGCGACCAGTTCGGGAAACTAACAATTGTAAAAAAACCAATTTTTTTAAACAATAAACATATGATTTCAAATGTTAACAAAATAATTTAAACACTAACCAAACTTGTTAAACACGATATGGAATTCTTCAATTTTAACATATTAACGTAAACGGTAAATAAAAAACTTAAATACGAATTGCTAACGTTAAACACTAAAACCCTTTGTTAAAAACAAAACCATAATTTTAAACGACAAAAACTAAACTTAAATAGATTCATTACCTCTTTTCCTTCAGGTGATGAAAATAAGGTTCCTGCCGACACTTGCTTCCAGTAGCTGTTTTCACCGTAGCATAGGATTCTTGGGGTCTTGCCAAAATGTACCTTCTTGCCGGTGCCGGTGAGCTCATAGAACTAGGTGGCCAACACAACCGAGCAACCTTTGACGTACCCCGTGTTGGTCTTATTCCCGGCGCATCTCGCTTGCACTCGAGCGGCCGCTTGTGGAACGTTCTCCATTAGCCACTTGTGGGTTGCTTGCGCCTATTCATATCGTCCCTATGGCCGGTAGGTCATCGACATAGTCAACGATCCAAACAGGAATAGAGTAGGAAGTGTTTGGGAAGAGGATAGTACCCATGAGGTACACCATGAGGAGCTTTACAAAGTTCTCCTCTTCCCCCCTCTGGCGAAATATCTGCTAAAGTGTTCTCTTGATGGAGTCTCTATTTCTCTCGTAAGATCTTGAAAAATACCTCAGCTCAAACGCCGAGTGTGTTTTCTTCTTCTGGAATACGAATGCGTCTCCATCACAGCGTAGACCGAGGATGAGACCCACATCTTGAGTCCTCAAACTCACGAGGCTGGCCCCGATCCTAAATTTGTTGCTACTGTCATCGAACCTCTGCAGCAAAGAATCAAGGAGGGCTCTCTCTTGGAGGACGGCCTCAATCTCGGTCAAAGACGCGAACGGTGTCCTTCAGATGATCTCCCAGTGTCGTCCAATCATTTGAACTTTTAATTCATTCAAAGTCTGGACAACCGGTGTCAAGTAGCATCGGTCGTTAACTAGGTTGACCGCCATGACCAAAACCCTACAAGAAGAAGAATACATCTATTTAGCGTAATTTATTAAACAAGAAATCTATTTATTAAACATCAACCTAATTTGTTAAATATAAACCTCATTTGTTAAACATAAACCTCGATACGTTAAACAAAAACCCATATCTTTAAACGAAAATGAAATGTATTACATAGAAAATCCAATCATTACACTTATACTTTTAAACATAATTTAAAGCCATATCAAATTAAAGGGGAAACATACATTATAATCATTTGAAAACAAAATGAGTTTGTATAACCATCGAAAAATCTCCTTTACCACAACACTCTCGCTTTCAATCCTGTGCACTGACAAACAAAACCTTAGCCAGAAAATCTCGCTGCAAACTACAATATCATCCAATAATGAAACCATGAAAATGTACTGCCAAAAACAACAAAGACAATACTTTACAAACCAAATGGCGAAAAACAACACCCACAATGTAAAAACAAAAGAAAAACCGCACAACTTCATCGCTTTATTACCTTGGTAGGAAAACTGATGAAATGTCGAAGACTTGAGCGGGAGTTCTCCTTCGATACACTTGTGAACATGTGATGATAACAAGATGCCCATGCGATGAAGAGACGATGATAGAAAATAACTGGCGCCAGTAATAGAGTTCTCTAGGAATTAACAAAGATAGTAAAAAACCGCTTCCCCTAAAAGCGGAAACATCATTGCACACGAGGGCATTATCGTCAAACCAAGTCACAAATGCCACAACTTCCCACGTAAGGGCAATTTCGTCCAATAAATTCATACTTAACTCCGTCAATCACCGTTACAGCCCTGAGGGGTTTCAAATTCCTTCAATTCAAAAGGAGGGGGGTTTTTAGCGATATTCAAAGTTATGGGGTTTTTTTTTTGGTAATTTCCAGTAAATTTTATTTCGATTCTATTATTGAAATGTTTAATATGATTAAATTTTTTTTATTGATTTTCATTCTTCAAAGTGACATGAGGGCCATTCCGATTGTACAAAGTGTCAGCATCTTATAAATATAATTTATTTTTAAAGTATTATGAGAGGATTTATATAGTACAATTAAATTAGTTTAGCTAAGAAAATTGAAATTTTCCATGAAATATAATTATTATTTTATTAATTTATTTATTTTAATAATTATGAAATCAGATATCCAATTTAAACCGAATAAAGCATTAGATATCTGGATTCGAATTTAAGTTTTATTTAACTTGAATATTTATTTTTTTTAAATTTTTTCATATTCATTAAAGATTTGTTTTCATCAAAGTTATTGTTTCAATAAAAAGAAAAAGAGAATACATCTACTTTCTTTTTTCCTTTTATTTTTGTAATTTAATTAGTTTGATAGATATAAATAAAAATGAAATTATTCATATCATCCCTCCAACTTTCTCATTTTATCAAAAAATCCCTGGATTATTTCATATCTCCAAAAAATCATTCCTTTTTCTGACACTATTTGATAGCTTATTTTTCAGTACTATTGTTAGAAATGCCTCTCAGCGATTTTAAACGAAAACACAAAATAGTAAATAAGAAACTAAAATATTAAACATCAAAAATAAATATTAAATAAAAAATATTACAATTTAAATGAAAACTTATGTAGTTACACATAAATACATAATGTTAAATAAAAAAATACTTAATAAATGGGAAGTATATTTCATACGAGGGGCAAAATTGGATTTTAAAATAAAATAAACTGATATAACGACTGAAAAATAAATAAACTGAAAAAGGAGGGATTGTTGAGGAAATAAAAATGTCAGAGGGACTGCATGGGATATTTGAAAAGTTGCAAGGACTAATAAATAATTTTACCTAAATAAAATAATTTTTAATGGCATAAATAGGAGCACTTAATTTGATTCAAATTATTTCCTATCAATCGCGCATTTGGCCAAAGAGTTTTTCTTCGAAGTACATACTCATGTTTTGAGCTTTATTCCTAACATTTAGAAATTTCATATAGTTTAGTGTTTTATCCATTTAGTTTTTTAGTTATTGGCTATATTTCAATTTTTATAGTGGTTTTATTAGACTTTGAGTATCTCTTTGAATTTATATAATTTCAATTTGTTTTTATATTTTTAAAAGTCAATTAAATAAGTTGTTGAATTATAAACAAAAGAATTAGCTAAGACTATGAATTTTGAATAGAATGTTAAATTATTAATATATATGAATATGCCAAAAACTTGATTGGATCTAAGTACTAGGTATCCATTTTTTCTATAATCGGATTTGATCTAGTTTTTGTCTTAAAAATTGAGATTGTTAGATCAAATATCAGAAAAATTAAGGTTTAAAGTTTGGATCATAGCTATCTACAATTTCTTGTTGAGTTACAAAAATTATTCATTCATAACAAATATATTAATTTTTTTTATATTTTAATATTGTGGCAATGCCCTACCTTTTTATCCACTTTAAAGTAGCAAGATAGCTTATTTAGCCACAAATATTAATTGCTAGTTGCAATTACGATTTTGTAGTTTAGATAATAGCCACATTAACAAAATAGTGTCTATTGTTAATATTCAACTACAAAAATTATATATAAATAGCAAATAATAATTTTAAAAATTAATTTGTCACAAGCACTATTTTGGTAGCAATAATCAATTATATATCCCATAGGTAAATGTATACAAATTAGATAATTGTAAGAAAAAGTGATATTGTGGCAAAATCATGAATGCAAATTGAAATTTAAATTGTTATATCTACAACATTTTCAAAATATTTCATCAAAATGATCTATTTCAACCAAAAACAAATTAGACAATTTTATATAATTTAGTAGCATAAATAATTTTGAAGAATAAACTAAATTAGCATTCAATGAATCTAAGCATAGGATCTCACAAAATCATAGATCTAATCTCAAAAAATGAAAAATTAAAGAAGTTAGGTGAGGATGATGCGAATCGATGCAAAGAATAAGAATCAAAACCACGAAAGAGATGAGATGAAAGATCTTACCTTGATTCTCAATAAAAGAGGGAAAAAGAAAGAGATCCTTACTCCAAGATAAAACAAAGAGGTATTGACAAGGAAAAGAGGGTTAATTAAAGAAGATAGGGCTTGCCTTCATGTGAGATTAGGGTTTTATATATACAAAAGAAAAAGTTCCCGAAATGCCCTACCTCTCGAAAAGATCATCACAAAAACAAAAATTACCATAACAAGCTAGGACCAGGCCTAAGTTGAAGGTTAGGTATTATGCAAAGTCTGTTCAAACTTCTAATAAGGAAATTGAATCTTTGAGGCTATAGAATAAAGTTAATTATGTTGAAAGCTATAAAAAAAAAGGTTATTGTCAACAAGGTAAAGAGAAACTACATTCAAATATTGAAATAAATTCAAATTCCACTGCAATAAAACCTAAAACAAAATCCTCCAATCCTATCCTCTATTTTTTCTAAATAAAAGCCCTAATTAACTTAGGCATCAAAGCATTGCCCAAGCTTAGAGCAGACCAATTATCTCCTTTTATTGATAATAAGGATTACATGAAATGAAGATCAAAAGGGGTGGTTGCTAGATTATAAGAGGAATATAGATGTCAATGGGGCAGGGACTCACTTGGGGATGTATTCCCTGGCCCTAACATTTAGGGGCCATTTGGTATGTGGGAAAGTAACAACTTTCCTTGGAAAGTTAAGGTTGTGAAACATTTTCATGTGTTTAGTTGAAAAATAAATGATGCAAGGTAGTGGTTAATTTGCAATTAAGTTTCCTTTGACCAAGGAAAAGGATTTATATTGGTAGAGGATGTGAAATGGATTGCATGGTGGACTGTGAAAATACGAAGCATGTAAAGTTCCAATGCTACCCTTTTTTAAAATAAAAATTTTTCTCTTTTGTCCAATCTTCCTTTTGAGAACCCTAGCGTTAACGAAGAACTTTTCCACCTTGTCTTCCTTTTCAAAACCCTAGCGCTATAGAAGCTTTATTGCTATGCCCTCTAATTTTTTGTATTTATTTTTAAGAATATTTTATTGTTGCATTTTACTTTATTTGATTTGATAGTGGATTTTGATTCAAAACAAATCGAGAAAATCATGCACAATACCTTTTCTTTAGGTGAGGTCTATCTGTAAAAATGCTTTAGGAGTTTATACGGGAAGCATGCATCCTGGTGCCTTAGTGGATCATCGAGTTTCGATAAACATATTTCTCATAATAGAAAAGCATGAGTTAAATACCTACTTTTTCCGGATATATAAGCAATTTTTTAATTTTTTATATATACACCATTGGTTAATGTGAAGATTTTTTAAAAAAATTGAAATAATTATTATAATATGATCCAATGAAGCACCAATCAACATCAAATATATTCAAGCATTCACAATTGCTTTTATTTTTTTATTTTTTATGTTTATACTTGAAGAATGTTATTTTTGTGAAAGTGAAAATTAAAATAATTGATGTTCATTGATGTTGATTGGGTGTCTTGGGTTTGTAATATTTTTTTATACTATTAAATCATTGCGAATTCTTGAATATCATGTAGTTAGTCCTGATAATTGAGTGTGTTATGTATTTGGTGAGAGTATCTTATTACATTTTTATTTGAAATTATAGATGGCACAATTTAACTATTCAAAGAAAGAATACATGTCTGTGACTCAAAACATGCAAAACACGAGGGTTCATATATATATGCTTCTACTTCCAAATCTAGAGCCTACCTTGTCTTATTGAACCATTATCATCTTGGAACTCATTCCTATTGGAACTTGTGTATAATCTAGCCATAGGATTGACAAAAAAGATTTAGACTGACTGAAAAAAATCACAAGAAATTTGAAATGCAAAACAAATACAATATCTAATTAATATTATAGTGACAGATTTTAATGCAATTCATTCCACACAATTATTATTATTATTAATATTATTAATATTATTATTTTATTTTTATTTTTATTTTTATTTTTTATGTTTCATGAAACTCATGATTCTCAAACCAAACTAGAAACAACAATACAAAGCCAACATATCTACCATTTGCATGTAACAATCATTGAATTAAAATACAAATAAATGTTGATTCTCAAACTCAATAATAGGTGGAAAACTCAATTAATGTTGAAACTTAGAAAATTAAAGGGTTCTATATGAAGTTGTATTAAATGATTAATAACTTTTATAATAGAGAGTATATTTCGTATAAATTTTTTTAAAAGTTTTTTATACTTCTATGTTTATTTGATATTATTTTATACACTTTGATTTCATCAACCTTTTTAAAGGCCTTGATTTCATCATACATTTTATAGGTCAATTTTGTGTTATAGTTGCTGAAATTAGAAGAAGAATATGCAATATTCTTGGCCGCTTATATTGTTGCTCTACATTTTAAAAATCTACTTTATATCATTAGTTCAATGTTAGAGTACTATCGCTTCAGATTGAAAAATAGAAAGCAAAAAAAGAAATAAAAGGAAAAAGAAAAAAAAGATAAGTTACGCTTATGAGAGATATCTCATTAGGCATATCAATTTTAGATGAATGGTGTTTGATTTAGATTTGTCATATGTTTAGAACATTAGGATGAATTGGGTAGCCTTTTACAAATTATGTGATATGCTTAAAAAAAGTTATTTATATAAATGTTTCGAATGTAACATTTTTTAATTTGAACTAGTTAATATACTAATTAATGTGCTTCATGTTAAACTACAGAATTATTTAGGTGCTTTAAATGTGACTTACATTAAGGTCAATGTCTCGGAAGTGGAAAAGCCTAGATACATGACAAGGAAAGAAGAAATTGCCACTAATGTTCTAGGCATGTGTTCACAAGATTTGCAATTTATATACATATTTCCTGGCTGAGAAGGTTCTGCAACAAATTCTAGGATATTGTAAAATGCAATTTTGAGGCTAAATGGATTAAAAGTTCCTCAAGGTAATATCATATGTTCTCAAATTAGTTAAACTTAGTATAATATTTATCTCTTCAGGTATTCACTACCTCTGTGATGCTGGTTATACAAACTCCCTCGATCATAAGAAGAATTGTTTAACTACAAAAACTCAAGTGCGCGCAATATCATTGAAATGTGTTTTGGACTTTTAAAAATGAGATGTGGAATACTTTGGGATAGGTCTTGGTTCCCTATTAAAACACATTGCCGAATTATAAGTGCATGTGCATTATTAATCAATCATATTAGGAGGGAGATGGCTGTTGATCCACTGAAAGTTGCATTAGATGAGTCATATGTGGATTTTGACCTTATGTCATATGCACAAAATATCCAGTACATTGAGGCCTCAAATGCATGGACAGTTTTTAGAGGCAAATTGGCTCAAGAAATGTGGAATGAATATATGGCAAGATTCTATGAATCAAGTAACTGGAGATTAAGTTTTTATTTACTTATTACTTTTCAAGGGCAACTGTTAGCCCATGTTTAATGTCTTTTTAGACAATTTTTGTTATTTTGGACAATGGGGAAACTAACTTTCTTATGACAAATCCAAGCTGATTTATACAAAAAGTGTGCTAGCTGGAGTCCTATAAAAAGTGTGCTAGCTGGAACATAACAAACATTGTATTCTTACTTTGTAGAGAAAATAAATGCAAGGAAAGACTTTACAGGGAAAATATTTCCCTACAAAGCACCAAATGGGCTCTAAATTGTCAACACATCCCCATCCTCACCCCTGTCCCCAAAAAACAAGTACAGGGGAAAGATTTTTCCTCATCCCCCTTCTCACGAGGATTACCAAGGTTTAGGGATTCCCCATCCCCATTTTTTTAATCATGTATTTATTCCCTTTTATTATATAAATATATCAAATATACTATCTTTTAATAATATATTTTATTTAATATAAGTATTGTTTTTAACTTTTAAAATAGATAAATAAAGTTTGCTTTCTAAAATAGTAATGTTATTTAGGTTTAACAGATCGGCCTAATGACGTGGATGCAAAGTTGGCATCCACATCATCATCCACATCATCCTTTATTTCATAAAATTCAAATTCAAACAATAAAATGCCCAAACACTAAAAGTTCTAAAACATTATAAAACCTTATCTAAAACCTTAAAATCTTAAATCCAAATACTAACAAACCTTAAACCCAAAATTCGAAAAACCTAAACCTGAAATACTAAATCCTAAGGCCTAAATGTTTACATTGTTTTTGGTTTTACTTGTTGGATATTTGAAATTTTGGATTATTGGATGTTTAACATGTTTAACATTGTTAAGAACTGTTATGAATTATTTTAGAAGATTGCTACAGTTGTAATGAATATTTTCACTAAAATAGCATTTTAATATAATTGTTATTTTTTAGTTTTGATGTTAGGAATTGCATTTAATTGTAAACTTGGCAATTAATGTTAGAAAATAAATTTGCACCATTCTGTTGAATGATAATTAGCAACCAAAAAGTAGTTACCAAACAACGACCAATTTTGCAACAAGAAGCTACGGAATTAGCAACTAATATTAGCAACTTAATTAAGAATTGTGTTAGCAATTGAAAGTTAGCCTCTAAAAAATAGTTATAAAATAGCTACCGATTTAACAACTAGAAACAGTTATAATGTAGCAACCAAATAACTACTGAAATGAAGTTGGTAAAATACATCGTATTAGTGATTGATATACTACCAACTGATTCGTGAAAAAAATAGTAATTAAAATAAGTTGCATCACGTATTGGTTAGCTACCAATTTATAGTGTTTGCGACAAAAAATGGTGGTAACAACTCTTTGTGACAGAATATGCAATCAGTTACTAACATATTTGCTACCATGGTTTTAGCCACCAACGATTACGACCATCAATTCAGTCATTAAATAAATTTAGCCACTGAATATAATACATTAGCTACCAAAAATATCAGTTGCAAAGGCCTTGATTTCTAGTAGTGAATCTTAAATAGTAAACCGCAAACAAGGGTTTATGATTTATAATTTAGGGTTTAGGGATGGGTTTTCTGTTTCACATTTATGATTAAGGGTTTTGACGATAAAGAGAAATTAATTCTTTTTACAAAAAGATTAAAGTGGAAGAATAAAGTGGATGCTGATATTGATGCAAACTTTGCATCCACGCCATGAGGTGTATCCATTAGGCCAATTATTAGGACTAAATATCAGTACTCATTTTAAAATGGATGGGATTCACTCTCTAATTTCATCACTAAATCTCGCAATCCTTAACCCAATTTCTATTTTCTTCAAGAAATATCTCTACCAATGATTTAAAAAATTAAAGTAGTGCTTATTTATTTATTTATTTATGTAGTAATGTTTATTTAATCATCATCAATTTGATGGTTAAATAAATATAGGTAGTGTTTAGTTAAATGTAGTCGTAAATGTAGTAGATTTGTAATTACAGTGTAGTTATAAATACTTGTATTTAAGTATACATAAAAGTCAAATTTAGTGTTTGGTTGGATGTATTTAGAGTAGTGGATTACAAAATTTTGTGTTTGGTTCAAGAGATTTGTAAATCTAGATTTGAAAAACTTATGTTTGGTTTAATGCATTTAGAAGTTAAAGATACATCTGATAATGTTATCCTCACTCTAGATAATTATTAAGTGTTGTTAAATATAAAATACCTCATTAGATTATGTTAATTATAAGAAATATATATATATATATATATATATATATATATATATATATATATATATATATATATATATATATATATATATATATATAATTAACTTTATTTATGATTATTTTTTTGTTTCATTAAAATTATGCAAATGTCTAATAAATAATTATATTCAATATTCAATATTAAATATTCCACTACTATTGCTTTTGTAAATTACGTATTTGCATATATGTTAATGAATCAATAATTAATTAATTAATATTTTATGAATTTTGTAACCGATGAGTACTTATTATATAGATATTTTAATATACCTTATTACATGAATTGCTTGTCCATTCCCATTCATTTCTTATAAATAGATGTTACTTGGGGTATATTTGTTAAATGATGTAAATAATCAGGTCATGGGTTGAAAAGAACGAATTGAGATGAATTTTAGTGGGAAACAAAGTTGGAATGCACCTTTTAGGGCAAACATGGCTGGGAAGCACGCCCATGCTTCAGACCATGCACTTTTCAGTACTTAGAGAATTTCAGCCCAATTGAGGAAGCATACCCGTGCTTGGAAGCATGGTTAGCAAGCACAAGCGTGCTTACGTTCATGCACTTCACTAGAATATGAGCGAACTGAAGAGCACGTTTTCACTGCTCCTAGCATTATCGTGTTTTGGAAGCACGGTCAGGAAGCACAGCCATGCTTACGCTCATGCACTTTATTGGAATTTTCATAAAAAAAATAGCATTGCTCCATGGTTCCTAGCACCAATGGAGGAATGGCGGCAAGATCATCATAGATCACTCTCCGATGAGGATTATGAAGCAAGAAGGGAGTTTTATGGATAGCATTTGTTTCTCTTGTTGTTTTTCTTTGATGTATCGTAGAACCATGAGGGGCTTACTATCATTTGGTGTCCCGAATTATGATCCTTAACTTGTGATGCGTTGAACTTAATTGCTTTGATTATTGAGTTTCCTTGTGGTCTCCCTCTTGTTTATCTTGATTGCTTAACTTTATGTTAACTGCCTTGATGTTGTATGTTGAAAAATGATGCACTCTCTGCAAGTGTATGGATCTTAACAAGTAAGAAAGTGATACCCCGTGAGGGGTAGAGTTGTCGAACAACAGGGACTGGATTTCTTATACTAATTGATATTCTAATCTCTAACCATATCACTAATTCAATGTAAGGGTGAAAGCTAGATAACCTAAAAAGAGGAAGGATGACAGGTAAGGGCTAGAAATGAACTAGGTGAGAAACATAGAGATAGGGAAGTTCCCCAGATTAATCCTCTGGAGAAATATGTAAGGACTTTCTTCTAATATCTATCAAGTACATTCTAAGGTTATTGTAACTACGGGCTTCATACACGCCAAGTTTTACAAGTTTTACAAGTGTAACTACAGGCAATGTTACATCTATGACTCTCAAATACGCCAAGTTTTACAAGTGTAACTACGGGCTTAATACACGCCAAGTTTTGCAACTATACTAGGCAATCACAATTGCAGTAATCCACACATGCCATGTTTTATACAAATAATTATGCAAATCAAGCAAGCCAAGTTATATATGAATAAACACAAGATCGTATCAGAACTCCACTGACATTAAACGCAAGTAAATCAACATAACACATAAATATCTAAGTTTATAGATCGGGGCCACCAGAGAATTGTTAGCCCCTTATAGTTTTACAAATCAATACAAAACTAAGGAAAACAAAAAAAAATAGAAGCCATAAAAGACTCCCTTCTTTCCCTTGCAAACCACTCTGACAATGCTGCGATGAAGTCCTACAGGCTAAGTTCCACTCCACTCGTGCTCTTGCACCATAGCTTCATTCCAGCTTTAGAAATGTGAAGGAGAAGACCTTGGCAGCCGCCCCCAATAAGAAGAAGAAAGGATCCTCCACAAATGACCTAGATATGAACTTAAAAAAGTATTTTCGGGGTGAGCACAGTCGTGCTTAGACCGTGCTTTTACCCCATGGATTTCTTGGGAAATTCTGGGCAATTGAATCAGAAATTCAGCATAAGCACGCTCGTGCAAGGAGCCCAAAAAACATACCATTTCTTCAGACTTTGTGCTACAATGTTTTGCTATAGTATTTTTGTGTAGTGTTTTTGCTATTATCTATCAGCTACATTTCCTGTAACACTGTATTTTGACCTCTTTTCACGCTGTATTTGTGCCGAATCTTATTTTTTTACACAAGAACCTATTTCCTACACAATTACACAATAATACCTATAGTAGTATCGAATCACAACAAATAAACACTTAAAGACAAGTTAAATATATGAAATGGGTATAAAAATATTGATATAAAATACACTCATTAAAAAACTCAACGTGAGAATTGCCGCTAGCTGCATGAACATTGATTTGGCGTGCATGTTCTCTGTAGTTGCAATTGCAGTAAAAAACATGTTAACTTTTGTTACACATCCGCTGTCTAGATGATGATCGAGTGATCCATTTAGCTAGGGCACACATTAGGGAAGGGGTTGAGCTCGCTCTAAGCCTTGAGTGAGGTCGTGCATTTTCAAAACCTCCATAGATGTTCACCACGGTCCAAGGAGACGTACATTTAATCATTGCCTAATCAATACATTTGTTTAGGGAGTTAATTCGGGGCACTACCCTTTCCACTATTGTCTTTTCAACCCAAATCATGTTTGCTTTCTCTCTCTTTCTTGTCATATTTCTTTATTACTTTAGGATTAGTATTCAACCAAATCTTTTAAATCAGCTGGATATTAGAAATTTGACTAGTATCAAGTGCTACACTAATCATTGTGTATTCGACTACCCAACCCACTCGGGTACATTATACTACTTGTATGACCTATGCACTTACGGATATGCAAGGGGCACATCAGTAACCTCCCAATCTAAACCTCACCACGTGCTTTGAATTTAGTTCCTGGAGAATGAACTATGGCCAATTTGGGCATAGCCCAAATCCATTCAAATCCCATTATATAGCAGCTGTAACTACTTTGAATTTCTTAAATCCAATAAAACAAATAGAAAATTTTGAACAATCATGTAATTTCAATTACATGCATTTTTAAATCCAGTCAAACAAACACACCAATATAGGTTTTTAGTTTTTTTATTTTGATATATATATATATATATATATATATATATATATATATATATATATATATATATATATATATATATTATATTTTTGGGTGTAGGTCAACTTAGGTTAAGTGCAATAATTGTAGTTGGTTATCTATTGACTTTTTGACACATGTCCCAAAAATATATTAAAATATAACAATTTTTCCATAATACCCTTACTGTTTAAATTAAATTACTCATCTCATGACAAGTGTCAAAAATCTAATGGTGAGCTACATAAACTTCACTTATTATTATTGACCTAACTTTTCTCCTTTCAAAGATAGGGTGGGGCTAGGTGGGGAGGATATTCCATGTCCTACCATGGATTTTCATCCCCTCCCCTCCCCTGAGCCTATCCCTATCGGTCCAAAACAAATTGACAACCCTAAAGAAGAAGTTATTAGTTGGAGAAAATTCGTTATCATTACCCCATCATGTTATGATTTTATTTCATTTAGCTTATTGACTAAAATCCATGTTGGTCCCAAATAAAGGACATATTTTTTGTGTCAAGATATATATTATAATAGGGCTATAAGAACAACATGCATTTTTAGCATATGCTATTTAGTATAATCTAAACTTCACCAAAAGATTTAAAAAACATTGCTTATTGGAAAACTATTATATCACTAGAGAACACATATAACTCCCAAAAAATCAAACTTCATTCAACTATGAAAAAGATTGTCTTGCTAAAAATAACTCATTCAAAGATAACTTCATATCTTCTTGTCATCTCTTGCCACATCATCTTTTGCCACATTATTGCTATTACCATGTCATCTGCATCACGTATCAAATAATGGCAATTATAAAGCTCCAGCTCTAACACAACCTTAAATAATTGACACCATAATTTCAAATATATATTGTTTACATAGGCTTTCACTCAACCTTAATTTTGTCATTCTTTAAAAAAAAGGATTGATAAGTAGAAAAAAAATAGGAAGGAAATAAAAAAATTCTCAAAAAAACTAAAAATTAAAATAGAAGGAAATACAAAAAAATATGTAACAAATTAAAAAAAAAAAGATAGAGAAGAGATTTTTGAAAAAAGATAAAAATTAAAAAAATAATAAAATAAAAATTTGAATTTAAACTCAAAATAAAAAAGAGAAAAAAAAAGAAAAATCTCTCCCAATGGACAGGAGAAACATGGGTAAATGTGGGCTAAACGTTTGGATAGAGACATTAATGATAAAAGGGTGAATAAAAAAGGCAAAGATTAGGAGAGAAAGAAGATTGGAAAAGGAAGAAGAAGAGAAGAAAAAAAAAATAGAAAGAAAATCAAGAATAGGAAAAAGAAGACTGGAAAAAGAAGGAAGAGAATCGACAAGGAGACAAGAAGGCGAGGGAGAAGGGAAAAGTATCATCAAGAAACTCCACAAATGGATGAGATTAGTTTTTTAATTATTCTCTCTCCAATTAGTTTTTTATTCTCTCTTTTCCCCTTTCTCTCTCTAATCTCTAATTAGTTTTTTAATTATTCTCTCTCTTCCCCTCTCTCTCTCTCTAATTAGTTTTTTATTCTCTCTCTTCTCTCTCTCTCTAAGTTTTTATTTTTTTAAAAAATTAAATTTTTTTTACAAATTAATAGATATGGTCTAAAACAACCAAAGGGTTCATAGTAAACTCATTGAAAGCAACAATGATAACGAGTCGACGTTGGTTGTGGGTGTTGGTTCGTAGCCCAAACCCTTCATCATATGCTGATATTGTGTAGATTGGATAATTAAATTTCAATTCGTACGCATGCTCCTAATCTATTATCAAAAATATTATCAAAAATTTAATATTTGATTTATTAATATTTTTAAATTACTTTATGTAGTATTTTTTTTTAAAAAAAATCTATGTTTTAGTTTATGATTTTTTGTAAACTAATTTATATAATACATAAATTTATATTTTTAGAAGAGTTTTTGTAAAAATTTATTGTTTGACATATAATTTTTATAAACTAAACTATTAATTAACATATCACTAAAATTAAAAAAAATTGTAAAATTTTTAGTTAATTAATTAATTTTTTTTTTCCAATTCTCCCTCTAACCTTTAATTTCTGGCTCCGCCACTGTTTCTATGCATACATACGTGGTCAGCATAAAGTTAATTACATGATAGCATGATATAGAAAGGCTTAGCTATGACTATTACCCCTTTTGGTATGCAAGTTCAGATTGGTACATGTCTTAACCTTGCCTTTTGTCTAATTTTTATTATGCCTTGCCATTCTATACTTTTCAGTGCCGTGTTATTCCTATTATAATATATATATATATATATATATATATATATATATATGGGTATAGGGGTTACGTCTTCTAGGGACGTCCCCAGAATCCATATCTAACGGCTCTTATTGTATCCCCAAATTTAGAAAGGCAAAGCTCTTCTTCGTCTCTGTCTCCGCCTCCACAAAAACAAAGGGAAAGATCTTCAGCTCCTGCGGGAGCTCTTCTTCGGAGCTCGATCATCGTCCTCAACCTCGACGAGATCCCACTGATGCACTGTGAGAAGGTTGAGGATCCGAAATGTTGAAAAAAAAAGTATCATATATATTATGTGCTCGATGATGTTAGGACCAAACACTGGCTAGTTCAGTTGTTCAAGCAGCACTCAGGTTTCATACATTTTTTGTGACTCAATCCATAGTGTTATGAACAAGCTCCAGCATCATCCCTTTCAAATCAATAGTAAGTTTTTACAGAATGTGATAAAAAATCAAAATAAATTAGTGTCATGTGGTCATTTAATGCCTGAATTTCTATCCACTATAAATATCAAAGAGGTATCCACTGATCGAGATGTGAGGTAAAACAAGGTAGTGCCTTTCACCTGAGTTCAAGTAAATCAGTGATTTGTTTTTATTTTTAATTTTTAAAATAAATTGAGTTGAATCGGTGGTCATAACTATAGTTCTTCATCTATTTCATTCTTTGTTTGTATTCAAGTCTCCAATTGCCCATTTTTTCCCCAATGTTCTTGTAATTGAAGTATGGATTTGCGTTTCATGAGCTTCACCCCCAAAACGCCGACACTTTAGTGAAAGCAAGTTGTGTTTTTTGACCTATAAAATGTTCAATTGAATGTTTAACTGGAATAATTTTAAAATGACACAGGTATTTATGTTATATATAATTGTAGCAATTTTGCAGACACTTGGTTGCAAGTATATGTAATTTCATATTGATTTAGCATGTGTATATGAAAACATGGAAAAAAAAAAGAAATTTCATATCCAATCAGGCAAAATGTCGTATTGATTTGGTATTTTGAATCAAGAAGACGATATAAGAAGAGTTTGCTTGGACGCTAAACATTGGGTCGTTGTTTGATTATACTGTGTTTGATGATATAAGAAGACGATATAAGAAGAGTTTGTTTGATGATACTGTGTTTGATGAAATTTCCAAAGCAGCAGCCTAAGATACCGTGTTTGATGATATATAATTCAGAAAATACTGTTCTTGGTGAAATATTCAAACTTTATGTATCCATGGACATAGTACCAAGATGACATCCGATTTCTGACTTATCTATGTCAAATTAATCAAAGTGAATGGCTTGAGATAATAGAGGGAGATGTGTTTGGAATATGTTGACCAGTAACAGAATTTCATCATTTAAACCACTGAAAAATATGTTGACATTATGGTCTAATAGAGTCAAGTTTTTGTTTGGTATCTTTGATTTTTTTTCTAACCTTGCATGTAGCATAATTGGAAAACATCTTTGCAGAGTTAGTCAAAGTATAGCTGACCAACTATTTGGACTTGGGCTGGCGGTTCGGGTAAGAAAACGCTTATAGAAAAATCAATGGAGTTTCAAGAAGCTCAGGTTGATCTCTATCTGATTTTCCCCTTCTTTTAATTATAAGCTTTGATATATTCTAATTGGTTGTAGTTTTTCTAATAGGATATCATGGCCGATGCCACTGATGGAATAGATTTGAATGAGCTCGGGTTAAATGAAGAATGTGGTGGTGCCACACAATAGAATGATAGCCAACAACTTGAAAATGAAGATGATTTGGCAACACAAGATGTTCAAGAATTGGCAATGAGTCCAAAGTCTCGAGATGGAAAAGAATTAGCAAGAATCCCATTTGTTGGTATGGAGTTTGAGGATGAGGAGGAAGCGTTTCGATGGGTCACGTGTATCGTTCGTCTCGTTCTCAATTAATTACATGTCAACACTTTGTTTGTTATAAGGAAGGAGCCAAGTTGGCAGACAAAAGACAGTTGGGAAAAATTATTCAAAGACGTAGAGATAGAAGGACAAATTGCAAAGCTCGAATGGTAGTGTCAAAAATGAAGAATGGATTGTGGACAGTAAAGACCTTTGAAGATGTTCATAACCATCATTTACTAAGAACTCCCTCTAAGGTGATGAAGATGCGGTCTCACCGCCATATCAGTATGACATGTAGAAGTTTAATGGAGACATTGCATAAGAGTAGAGTGGGACTGAGCCAAATGTATCGAATATTGAATGAAACACTTTAAGTATAGGGTCTGCTCTTATAACCCCAAACGATTGTTCAAATCATTTGAGGGGGGTTCGAAGCAACAATATTGGGCAAGAATGCATGGCTATTGTTAAGTTTTTCAAGGAGAAAAAACTCAATAATGATTTTTTCTTTTTGATATGGAGCTTGATGAGTTTGGTCAAACTAGATGTGTCTTTTGGGCAGATGGAAGATATAGAGTTACATATTTAGAATTTGGAGATGTTGTTTTTGACACTACTTATCAAACCAATAGATTTTGTTTCCCCTTTACTCCTTTTGTTGGAGTTAACCATCATAAGCAGTCCATTTTATTTGGTTGTGCTCTCATAGCAGATGAAAAAGAAAAAAGTTTTTTATGGGTATTCCAAACATGGCTGAAATGCATGCTAGGGAAACATCCACAAACAATTATTACAGATTAAGACTTGGCTATGGGGAATGCCATTGCACATGTTTTTCCAAATTCTGGTCATCGGCTTTGCTCTTGGCACATTGGGAGAAATTCAATGAAGTATTTAGTAGACTTGAAGAACAATGATGGCTTTATGAGAGATTACACTAACTAGTTGCATCATAGTGAGTCGATTGAATCATTCGAGGATAGATGGGGTGAACATAAGGCAACATACAATATTGATGACAAACACTGGTTGAGTAGGATGTATGAAATTCAGAGCAAATGGGTTTCTCTATATTGGCAAGATACATTCACAACAGGAATGACCACTACACAATGTAGTGAAAGTATCAACTCATTTTTTGATGGCTTCGTTAATACACAAACTCCATTGGATGAGTTTGTTATGTAGTATGATAAGGCTTTGTCATCTCGAAGAAATGCTGAAGAAAGTGAAGACTTCAAGACTTTGAATTCTATAGCTAACTTTTATACGGGTCATCCAATTGAGAGACATGCAGGAGAAGTGTATACAAGAGCTGTGTTTAATATTTTTCAGGCGAAATTGCGAAAAAGTGATAGTATGCTTGCTGAACGCATTTGCGATGGGTCCGATTATGCTAAATATGCAATTTGCAATCATGTTGTTGTATTTGGAAAAAACTGTACTGAAGATGGGGAACCTTACGCTATGTGCTTGTGTAAGGAGTTTGAGAGAGAGGGCGTGCTGTTTTGCCACATATTAAAAATATTTAATAAAAAGGAGGTGCTGAAGATTCCCAAGAAATATATTCTACATCGTTGGAGTATGGATGCAAGGTATCAGTCAAGTGTTATGATGGTTGAGACCCATAATAATGCCTTTACACCATTGATGAAGTGGAGTGCACAAAATATGTGTTTCCGTATTGTACAGAGTATATCATCACTAGAGATGTATGAGAAAATTATGCCTAAGCTAAATGACATATTCGAAATAGTTACTAAAACCTCAAATACACCAAAGCATACATTACACACCAAGCAAAATGAGGAAAATCAAGTGGTTATTGGTTCATGTTCTTTGCCTACCTTCTCATGTGATAATGATGTTTATGGGTCACAAGTTAGTATTCTTGATCCAAAACCTGTCAAGAGCAAAGGGCGGCCAAGAGTAAATATAAGGATTAAATCCGGAATCGACCTTCAATTATCAGCCAAGAGGAAAAGGCCTTGTAGTAGATGTGGGGAAAAGGGTCATTACATGACCACATGCACATCCTGTAAGTCGGTTTTTTATGAAATGTTGTATCATTTAGATTCATATTTTCAATCATTTACTAATGATGGCTTTTTATTTGTGGACGTAGGTCTACCCTAAGCTACAAGAAACACCCGCTTTTCCAAGCCACAATATTGGTCATTTGTTATGGTGTTTTCAGTTTACTTCTATTAATGGATGTTAAACTTGTACCCCTTTTAATATGCAATTTTTCTTTTGTCAAAAAAAATCTTGTGTAATTTTTTGCAACAAAATTATTTGGATGGTTGCCTTTAAAGATGTTTTTTAGTTGTATGTACTAACAGGTATTCATTATCCATTTGATAGAAGCACTGTGTGTGTGTTTTCCTCTTGTGAGTGCTTGTGCTAAAAGCTTTTTTTGGACATTTATTCTGATATAGAATGGAACTTGAATATAATCCTTGTTTTACAATATTTTTTAAGGATTTTGTACATTTTTTAATGGCATCAGAATAGGAGAGCTTGAATGCAGGCCATGTAGCAATGTATAATAATATCTTCTTTGTAATCCGGTAAGCACACAACTCATTAAACCAGCGACAAGGATTTTGACAAACAATCCTCATCAAAGAGTTGATTATATAGATAACAAGCACAAATAATAAGTTGTCTCTTCTCAGGTGAAATTCATACCAAAATCTGGAACACGACCAGCAAAAGTAAAGTTCAAACTATATAAAATCTAAAGAAACACGCATAAATAAACAAAACAAGAGTCCGTGTGGCCACCACCGAACTGCTCCTCAATATGGGAATCAAGAGTCCATCCCTGCTGCCGTTTCTCCAGCTTCCTCATCATATGGTTGCTCTTCTTAGCTTCCTCTATGGGCTCTTCACCCTCTATGGCCACACATTGGAAAAATTAAATGATTAAAGAAAAGAAATAGTATTTCTTACAAAAGATTTCTGTTGTGACTAAGCATGCTTGCAAGAATGTTCTAAACTCAACAAAGCACTAAAGTAGAAAACAGTCAACCATAGGCAGAGACAAAAGGTCAACCCAAAATGTGGGTAAAATATCTTTAGGGATGCATATTACAGTGGATGCGCCCAACTGGATATTCTATCATTGGCAGATAAAACATTTGAAATAAAACATCCTTAAAAATGGAAGACATATAATATCACTTCAAATATCTGACATTTGATATGGTATAAGAACTATAGCATTAGTATGACACCTGCAGCTTACTAAAGAGGGCAAACCAATAATTTCTCAGAAAAAATAAAATGAAAAAACTACATAATGGTATCCAAGAGAAAAATGGTATCCAATCAAACAAGAAAGCAAAAAAAAAAAAAAAAAAAAAACTACATAATGAAAAAAAACCAATAATTTCTCAGAAAAAATAAAAATAAAAATCTTAAACACTTAAAGATACGAAAACATCACACAAGTCATATTTGCAATCAACATCCAAATTCACAGAAAAACTAAAAATGAAATGGTATACAAACTACAAACTATAAAGCAAAGATGATACTGAATCTAATAACATCATATATGATAAAAACTAAAACAGTCCCAATTGGAAAACTTAGACATTCATCAATGACCAATATTGTGTTTCCAACCTCCAAACTCTTCAACAATTTCCTCCTCCATCTAAATTAATTAAAACAAAAACCCAATCAGAAATAGAAACATTATCAAAAGGAAATTAACATTAAAAATAAAAAACTTTTAGTATTCTATGTCAATTGAAACCTTGAGAGTAAATTTAACACCAACTCTAATCTCTCCACAATAAGTCATGTCAGCAAGCACCACACTATACTTACAAGGATGCAATTCACTATTTCCTTTTTCAACTCCCAAAGAAATCACATCAGCAACATTAATCCTGCATTACAAACCATTAATGAATCCAAAAACATGAAATTTTCTTCATGTTCTTGTTCCTAATCATTCTCAAATCTCACTTACGTTGCTTTACCAACAAAATCATCAGCATTGAATATATCTTTATCCATGATTCTAAGAACAAGTTTCTGGTGATGATCTGCAGCTCCTGCATTCTGAACCTGAAACTTAAAAGTCTCATTCCATGATGGATTCGTCCTTTGATCTGCATCACCAAAGTTATGTTACATTTAATCAAATCTTACGTTGAAAAATTTTATATGAATATTTCAATTGAAACTAAAATCTGCACACCTAAAACTAAAAATGCACGAACTACATTAAAAGAACAAACAAAAACTCTGCCCAAATAGAACTGCAATCATGCCCCTATATTTCACAGAAAAATTCACAAATGAAATACTAGTCCATCTCAAAATTAACAGCATTTCAGGAACAAATCAACATCCTAATTAACAAATGACACAACCCCTTGCGTGTATCCCACAAGTGCACGGGTTTGTCGAAGTAATAAAATTTATCTTGGTGAGAGGGTAGTCGAATCCACAGGGAATAGGGATTTAGAATATGAGATTTCACTAATAAATCTATGCGGCGTATGGAAAAGCAATAATAGGATCAATGAGTGAATATAGAATCAAACTGAATGAAAGACAAGAAATTAAATGGAAAGATGGAAGATCAGAAAGTGCAAGTAAAAGAGAATAGAGGGGACTAGCAATGAATGAAATATGGTATCCGGACAAGTTACCTCTAGGATCTATGCTTCTAGTGCAGGACCATGCTATTATACTTCCTTATTGATGTTAACTGAGTCGAGGATATCCTAAAACTCACGGTCCCAAACCTAAGGACAACCGTGACTAACCCCAACACTATGCCCCGGTATTAGGATTCACGTCAACCCTTCACTCTGTCGCTCGCACGACTAAGCCCCAGGGGAGTATATCTACCTAAACCTCACACTGCGTGGGATTGCTTTAAGCTCTAGGGATTCCTAGTGGTAAAACCTGTTCCTATGTGTAGTTCTAACCCTTTGGTCCAGGTGGAAGAACTCTAGTCTAGATTAAGCCCCAGCGCGTAGGATTCACTTCAACCCTTCACTCTGTTACTTGCGTAACTAAGCCCCAGGGGAGTTTATCTGCCTAGCACTTCACTTTATTTCGACCGCTATGATGTCAAGGAAACGGAGGTAGGGAGAAACCACGTCGGAAGGGAAAGGGGTATATCACTACCTCACAACTCTCCCTCTCAACCCTCTTCAATCTTAAGTAGTCTAAACCTAAAGGAGTTGTCACACCTCCAAAAGGTAACCTAAATTGTTCTCAACCCTAGTGTCACGTCTAAGGGAAAACATTAACAAGATGAAATTAAGATTGAAACTCAATTTTTATTCATCAATAATGGAAAAGCAAAATAACAATGTCAAAGAAACATAAAAACCCTAGAGTTTACAAGTCTGATGGTAATGTGTTCAGATTACCGGGAATCTGGTGGTAATGTGTTCAGATTACCATGTTTGGTTACTGTAGCAGTGGTAATGTTGATGGTAATGTGAGATTACCAATAGTGAAATATTACCAAATAAGGTGGTAATCACATTACCACCAAAATAGGTGTCCATCCAGATTACCAAGTTGGTGGTAATGTGTAATATTTATTTTTTCCAATTATGTCCCTACTCATTTAATCTAATTTCATATTACACTCATTATCAAAACCCTACTTTTTATTTTCCCTTTATTATTTTTGATATTATAATTTAATTATTTATTTATCTAAATACTTTAAATTAAGTTTTTCAAATTTTTATACGTAGGGGTATTACTAAATACAAAGGTATTTTAAAAATTATGAAAAAAATAATTTTTGATATTATAATTTAATTATTTATTTATCTATATACTTTAAACTAAGTTTTTCAAATTTTTATACGTAGGGGTATTACTAAATACAAAGGTATTTTAAAAATTATGAAAAAATAATTTTTGATATTATAATTTAATTATTTATTTATCTATATACTTTAAATTAAGTTTTTCAAATTTTTATACGTAGGAGTATTTTACTAAATACAAATGTATTTTAAAAATTATGAAAAAAATAAATTTTGATATTATAATTTAATTATTTATTTATCTATATACTTTAAATTAAGTTTTTCAAATTTTTATACGTAGGAGTATTTTACTAAATACAAAGGTATTTTAAAAATTATGAAAAAAATAAATTTTGATATTATAATTTAATTATTTATTTATCTATATACTTTAAATTAAAATTTTCAAAATTTATATATAGGGGTATTTTGGTAAATACAAAAGTATTTTAAAAAATTGTGAAAAAAATAATTTTTGATTTTATAATTTAATTATTTATTTATCTAAATACTTTAAATTATATTTTTCAAAATTTTATACATAGGGGTACTTTGGTAAATACAAGGTATTTTAAACATTTGTGCAAAAAAATAATTTTTGATATTATAATTTAATTAATTAATTATTTAAATAATTTAAATTATATTTTTCAAAATTTTATATGTAGGGGTACTTTGGTAAATTTGACATATTACTGAGGTGATTAACATGAATAACCAAACATGGTAATGAAAGATTACCAGTAATGTAAATTCTCAACCAAACATGGTAATCTCACATTACCACAACATTCCTGGGCATACAACATTCCCGATCTCATTACCACGGTAATCTCATTACCGTGGTAATATACCATTACTGCGAACCAAACGGCCCCTTAAGGGGTTTAGCTCCTCATGGAGCTATACATGTTCATCAAAATAGAAAAGAAAGTACAAATCAAAGACATTGATGAAAACCCCCTTGTATATGGTGTGGCCGTGGTCTCGTGTGGCTGTCGAACGTCGATGACGATGCCGATGACACGCGCTAAACCTCCACGAAATCCTCTCCAAAACCCTAGCCACACTCCCCAAGTTGAGGAGAAAGATAGGTCAAAAGATATCCCAAAAGGTCTCCAAAATCCCCTTTTATAATGTTGAATTGCGGCTATAAAATCGGACTTATCGGGGGCTTCACATGGTCGTGTGGAATTTTCACATGTCCGTGTGAAGTTTCTGTCTGGCTGAAAAATCGATTCACACAGCCGTGTGGAATTTCCACACGCCCGTGTGAATTCTCTGAAACCCTGATTTTCGGCAGAAATTGTACAGTATCTTGCTACAGTAACAAGCTACAGTGCTGCTACAGTAATTTACCGAAATGCTCCCGAATCCATTGTTCTTCATTGAGGCCATTGGTTGGGCACACAAACAATGGTAAGTCGTGCCGATTACTTTAAGCCTCCTTCTTTGTGAAGTTCTTCTAAGCTACACGATTTAGAATTGTTGTGAATGTGACTGCCTTTGTGCCCCTCCAAAGGAGGTTGGCACACACTCACAAGTCAAGCTCGTGCCTTGTTCCTTACTTGGTCCAAAAACTTCCCAACATCGGCGAACACGGCCTAATTTCGTTCTTCTTCTCCAATTTAGCTCCACAAACCTTCAATGCACAAGAGTACACAAATACACACCATTTAGTGATAAAAATTGATAAAAGATATGCTCAATGTAAGACAATAATGCTTCGCGGTACTATAACACAAGTACTTATAAACAAACAAGAACCAACATCCTAATTCTCACGATAAACATTTCGTCAACACCGAATCAAATGAAATACTAGTCCATCTCAAAATCAACAGCATTTTGGGAACAAATCAACACCCAAATCAATCAGAAAAATGAATGAAAAGAGAAAGAAGAACAACAAAAAGAAACTTTTACCAAATTGAAAAGCATCATGAGAGGAAGGAATCGGTCGATCTACAGAGAGATGGATCTAAACCTTGACATGAGAGAAGACGTTGGTGGAGACGGGGGAGAAGGCGTTGGTGGAGACGGGGGAGAAGGCGCTGAAGCTCTTTCTCTTTGTTTTTGTGGAGGCGGAGACAGAGATGAAGAAGAGCTTTGCCTTTCTGAATTTGGGGATACAATAAGAGCTGTTAGATCAAATGATCTAATGGCTCCTAGGGACATCCCCAGATATGGATTCTGGGGACGTCCCTAGAAGATGTAACCCCTATATATATTAGCAATAGAGTATATGTTGGTGAAGATTCTATGAAATTTAGACTTAGCTTTATGTCTTTCCTAAAGCTCTATTTAGATCTCACTAAAAAAAAAAAATTAGCAACTTAGGATTTAGTTTGCAAAAATCTCCAGGCTTAATTGAAAAATTCACAGGCAAAGTATAAAAAAAATGAAAGTTGGGATCAATTTGAAATTTTTGCAAAATAACAAAAAGAGAGAAAGAAAGAAAAAAGGACAAAAAAAAATGCTTATGAAAAACTGGGCTTATTTGTAAAAATTATAGGAAATGGGAAAATGGGAGAATGTAGGGTTTGATATGCAAAACAAGCAATGGAGGGCCTAAAATGCAAAATAAAAAAATAATAAGAAATAGAGAAAAAGGAAGAAAAATGGAATTTAAGAAAAGATGATGGAAATTTCAGTAATTTTAGGACCTATCCATTGAAGCTTACTATGAGGTCTTGAGGAGGCATTCATTATCTATTGATACTCATTGAAGCCTACCATGAGTTCTTGACACTCATGGGGATGGATAAAAAATTTATAAAATATCTTTGAAGCCTACCATGAGATGTTGACACTCATGCTTATGGATAAAAATTTATTAAGTCTCTTGGAAGCCTACCATGAGGTCTTGACTCTCATGGGGGTGGAAAAAATTTATGAAAATCTCTTTGAAGCCTACTATAAAGTCTTGACACTTATGGGGGTGGATAAAAATTTATAAAATCTCTTTGAAGCCTACTTTGAAGCCTACCATGAGTTCTTGACACTCGTGGGGGGGGGGGGGGGGGGGGGGGGGGGGGGGGATTAAAATTTATAAATCTTTTTGAAACCTACTAGAAAGTCTTGACACTCATAAGGGTGGATAAAAATTTATAAAAATCATTCTGAAATCCACCATGAGGTTCTTGACTTGTGTTATTTTAGTCCTGCCTACCACATCTGATTCTAAAGCTATCGACCTTCGTGTTACAACTTAGCAAAGTATTTACTGTACTGGTGTTATTTTTATCAAAAACCAACCTAACAAATAAGAACATTATTATAACAGCTAAAAATTCTCATTTGCCAATTTTCCTACCCAAAATAATAACTAATTAACTAGTATTTGCAATCTCCAGAAATAAATGTTAAAAGCAAATCACCATCAACCTTACACTTTTAAGTATAAGCCTAAGTCTGAACCAACAACTCCAAAATTGATGTTTATGACAGAGAATAATCAATTTATTTTGAAGTAGAAATACATGTTACAACAACAACAAAAAAAAAATCCAAAGACATTTGTATGTATTATTCTTATTGTTGAGGATGGTATTCTTGTTCTTTCTTTCGGTTTTTACTCCCTGCTGCTTTGTAAGTGTTGATGTATGTATATATTACCTTTTAACAGTTACAGTTGTGGTCTATTCACTTTGTTAGTTGGGGGAAAAAAGACAAATCACATTGATTATGATAAAAAGATGGTAAAACCTTGCCATAGTCCCTATATTATAGCTACTCCATTTTTTTTTTCTCTCTAATGCAAAAGTTACTAATTTCATCTCTCTATTTTTGTAATTAGGCAAATTAGGTCCCTCTACCAACTACTGTTAGCTTCTATGTCAGATTCTGCTAGCGTAGTTAACAAAAAATATTAAAATTTTATAAAAATTATAAACAAAATATAAAAAATATAAAAAATATTAAAATATTATTAAATTATAAAAAAATAAAAAATTAAATATATTATTTAACAAATATTAAAAATGTTAAAATTTTATTTAAAATTATTAAAAATATATAAAAAATCATTAAAAAAAAATCAAAAGAACTGCCACGCCTTGCAACATATTTTCAGATCCGGATATGAAACTCCCTAAACACGAACCAATAAACTAACTCCCCCATCTATTTTCTCTAACTTAATCCTAATCTTCTTTACCAACATGTGGTGGCAATTGGGATTGGGTTTGGCTAAGATATGCTGGATTTAGTTTAGGGTTTCTGCTTTGGGGAGTTTCATACCCGGATCTAAAATAATGTGGCAATATGTGGCATGGTATGTGGTAGTCCTTTACTTTTTTTTAATAATTTTCATAATTTTTAATAATATTTTTTTTATAAATTTAATATTTTATTATTGTTAATATTTTTTTGCAAAAATTATGATTAATATTATTGTATAATTTTTTAATAACTTCTAAAATTTTTAAATTTTTTTAATATTTAATAATACTTTATTAATATTTTAAGTCATATAAGCAGAATCTAACAGAGAAGTAGATGGTAGCTTGGTGAGAGATTTGATTTGCCCAATTGAAAAAATAAAGAGACAAATTGGAAACTTTTGTAATAGAGGGACCAAAAGGGCGGAGTGGCTATAATAGAGGCACTACACCAACCAAAGCTTTGTACGTTCAAGATCAATTAGTGGGAAATGGAAGTTCATGGAACAAACAACACACCAACATAAAAAAGAGAAACTACAAAATGAAGATATTTGTATACAAGACAACCCAAACCAGTGGGCTAATTTGCTTGAATGATTCATTCGAGATTAAGAGGCAAAGGTCATTGAAGTCTATTGTAATTCTGGATTGACAGTTCTTGAAGAGACCTAAAGCCATTAGTTGGTGCTAGGAATTGTAAACCAGCAACGGATTGCAAATTGACATAGCCTTGAATAGTCAGTCACACATAGAAGTGATGTTAAGTGCCTTCTCACGTCGTCTGAAAGAAGGCTGGTTACATGAGCACACTGGTGCAATTCAAGGCTAATAAGATTATTGAGATGCATCAAACACTTGCTAAGGTCATTGTTGAAAATCCTACAATCGGAGATTTTAAGATGAATGTGAGAGTTGGTAAGAGAACAACAACATTAGCAGTATTACCTCGCAGGCTAGTGCCCACTTCATTGGCTGGGACCACAGTTAGCATGGTCCGGCATAAGATGATTTTACTTGTTGGTATACTTTTATTTGTAATATGAAAGATAATTTAAAGCAATAGGTGTAATAAATGTTGGTATACTTTTATTTGTTTCATATATATATATATAGTGCCAAAAAACTAGGTAGCAATTTTTTTTTTATATAAGCACTAAAACATACGCGGTTTATATATACAAGATCTATAAGACAAGAAAGAAACCCTAATAATGTCTGAAGAAAAGTAAGTATCTTGATTTTTCTTTATTCCATAGTATTTTTTTTGCATTATTTATCTTGTAATATTATTAAAATATATAATTTGTTGTTTATTTTGGTGGATGATTGATAGTTGATTAATTTTGTAATTAGCTTTTGTTATAAAAAAGTATGAGAATTTTAATTAATCTAATCCTAGGGTTTGAGAATATTTTTTTATAAAAAAAAAGACTGAAATTAATTAGGATGAGATCTCCAAAATATCCCTTTTTTGTTGAAATTAAAATGTGTTTTGGTTTTTCTCTTTGCCGATGTGATGATTGGGAGCTCATGATTTCATGCAGTGATTATGACGTGGATCTAAGGCTTCAAACCTAGAAATTGTCTTTTAGTTTTTTTATTTAACCATACTTTTGTTGAAGTTTTAAGATTAGCTATGTTTTTGACCCATACATAGGTAATAGGTTTGTTGAAGTTTTATATTTTATCTTTTTTTTTCTAGGTTAATTTTTTTTCCAAGATTCCTATTATAGTATATTCTCCATTTTAAATAAAAAACGTTTATTTGTATATTTTTTTATTCAAATTATACATCCTCCACATAGTTTTTTTTTTTATATTTCAAATTAGTGTATTATTAATTTTAATATATCATATGTGCCAATATTTAATTTAATTATTATTATTATTATTATATTATATTGACTTTATTAAATATAAAATTATTGTATGTTGGAGATACTAAAAGTAGTCCTTGTTATCAATTAACTACTTCTTTATACTGATAATGATCCTATTGATGGCACATTTTTTATAATATCATCTATTTACATTTTTTAATTTTAAAATTTTAAAATTATTATTTTTAATCATTTTTCCCTTTTAAATTGATTTGGATATTTATTAATTTATTTGTATATTTTATTTTGCAGATAAAAGTCCACCATGATAAATTTAAAGTCAATTTCAAAGATTGAAAACTTAGCTTTATTATAATTTTTGAAAACTATTTCTTTGAGATTTGTAGATCTTGTTAACATTATTTTAATTAGTGATTATATTTTTAGTTTTTTAGATTTTATTATTTATTTATCACTTTCTTTTTGAATTGATTTGGATATCCACTAATCTATTTGTATATTTTATTTTGCAAATAAGAGGCCATTATGATAAATTTGAAGACAATTTCAAGGATTGAAGAGTTTGCTTTATTATAATGTTTGAAAGCTATTTCTTTGATATTTGTAAATTATGTTAACATTTTTTAATTAGTGTTATAATGCTAGGTGGGATTTTTAAATCTTTGATGAATGATTTTAATTACTATTTTATTATATTATTTAAATTAATTTTATAGAATTTAAATTTTATTTCATGTTTAAATATTAAATTGCATAAAAATAATATTTAAATTAGTATTGTGAAAAGTTATTTAATATTTTTTCAACACTTGCGAATGTTCATTTAATTGTTATCCACAAATACTATATGGTTAAAAATGTTACTAAATAATTCTTGTACAAACATTTAATGTTTAAAATTACATGTGATGACTAACTTTTACCAACATTTACCAACATTTACAAATATTGACTTAAATTGGGATTCACACTTGCTATTTTGTTAAATCAATATTTACAAAAAGTTGATATAAGTAATTTAAGAGAAATATAACAAATGTTGCTATATAATCTCTATAACAATAATTACAAATGTTACAATATTTCAAAATTAATGTGATAAAAACTTATGGTGACATCTGCAAATGTTGCACAAATTAAAATAGTGTCGCTCAAGCGATATACAAAAGATGGAATAAAATCCATATTGAGACTGTTTACAAATGTTGGGAAAATATTACAATAAATGTTGGAATATATATTTCTTGGAAATGTCACAACAAAGTATATCGACTATGGCAATTACAACATATAATCGACATTTGTTACAAAAATTAGTATAAAGCTATTGCAATGGTTTTCGGCTATTTTACGACACACGACAAATGTTACAAAAACCCTTTTTTGCTATAGTGTATTGAATTCATGGAGCAATGGAAGTGCCAATATACCACCCAGTGAAGTAAGTAGCAATCCATCCATGACTTGGAACATTTATAGCTTTGCAAGTACGCCAAGGACCTCCGCAAAGGAGAGGGATGATATCTGTGAGTATTTGGATAGCTCTTGGTGAGATAGAGTGGTTAGGTTGTTGAGGGACTTGGTCAGAGTGGAGTCATCTATACAATTGTCATAAAGTCTGAGGTGTAGGAGACTAATGGGTAGTGGTTGGATACCATTCTCAATTTGTGATAATTACCAGTGAGGAGCAACCAGATAACACTAGTTAATTCAAGTTGAGATGGCTTGAATTCGCATGTGGTGACCCTCTCCGAATTATGACTCGACCTGAAAGTTAGGAAGTTTGACCCAAAATTAGAAAATTTAATTAAGATCAGTGGTGAGCTTTTGGCTTGGGCCCCTGATAAGTGCTCATGTTATAGTAATGCGAAGCGTTATTATCTTACAGTGAGCATTGATTTAATCAGATTTTATCACTAAAAAGTGTGCATTTGTTTACTTTTGTGCATTGTAGGGTTGTGAAGATAAATTGGAGAAAAGGAACGAAGTTAGATCATGTTTGTCATTGTTGGGGAGATTCTCGCACTAAGCAAGGAGCAAGGCATGGGTATAGACTTGTGAGTGTGTGCCAATCTCCTTTGGAGGGGCATAAAGGCAGTCACATTCACAATATGTCTAGCTCCTGCTAACAAGGAGAACTTCACCAATTAGGAGATCTGAAGCAATCGGCACGATCTACCGTTGATTATGTGCCCAATACAACGGTCTTGATGAAGAATGACGAATTCGGGAGCGTTTCGGAAAGTACTGTAGCAAGTTACTGCAGTAAGCACTGTAGCAAGCTACTGTTCATTTCGGCCGAAATTCAGAAAACCAGAGAGTTCACATGGCCGTGTGAAATCCCAATAAGTTCAATTTTAAAGCCGCGATTCAACATTATAAAAGCCCGGTTTGGAGACTGTTTTGGGGATCTTTTTGGCTCTTCTTTGCCCTAACTTTTGGAGAGGCGCGGGTAGTGTTTGGAGAGGACTTCGTGGAGGTTTGAAGCGCGTCATCGGCGTCGACATCAACGTCCGACGGCGGCACAAGACCACTGCCACATCGCACACAAGGGGGGTTTTCATCTATGCATTCAAATTGTGTCCTTATTATTATTTCTATGGATTTGTATAGCTCCATGAGGAGCTAAACCCCTTGTGGGTATTCGGACTTGTAAACCCTAGGATTATTATGTTTCTTTGATATTGCTATTATACTTTTCCATAATTGATGAATAAAGTTGAGTTTCAATCTTAAATTCTTTTCTTTTATTATTGTTTTCCCTTAGCCGTGACACTAGGGTTGAGAACAATCTAGGTTATCCTTTGGAGGTGTGACAACTCCTATAGGATTAGACTACTTAGGGTTGAAGAGGGTTAAGAGGGTGAGTCGTGAGGTAGCGGAACGCCCCCTTTCCCCTATGATGTGATTATCCCTACCTCCATGTTACATGATTTATTCGCGGTCGAGATAGAGTTAGGTGTTAGGCGAAAAACTTCCCTAGGGCTTTATTGCTCAAATACCAAAGTATAGGGTTGAAGTGAATCTTAGCACCGGGACTTAATTTAGACTAGGGTTCTCTCACCTGGACCAAAGGGTTAGAACTATACATAGGAACAGGGTTAATCACTAGGAGTCCCTAGAACTTAAGGCAATTTCACATAGTGTGAGGCTTAGGTAGATAGACTCCCCTAGGGCTTTGTTGACAAGTCAACGAGAGTCAATGGTCATAGTGAAACCTAATGACCGGAACATAGTGTTAGGATTAGTCACGGTTGACCTTAGGTTTGGGACCGTGTATTTAAGGATTTCCTTGACTCAATTAACATCAATAGGAAGGTATAATAGCATTGTCTTGCATTAGAAACATAAGTCCTAGGGGTAGCTTGTCCCGATACCCATCTTTTCCCATTGCTAGTCCTACTCTTATACTCTTACTTGCACTCTTTCGTCTTCCACACTTCTCTTTTAATTCTTGATTTTATCCTATTATTTTTGCACTCACTCACCGATTTTTTTCCACACAACGCGATAGCTAAATAGTGAAATCTTGTATCTGAAGTACCTATTCCCTGTGGATTCGACTACCCACTCACCGGGGTATTTTATTACTTCGACAACCCGTGCACTTTCGGGCCCCTGTCAGCCTCGTAGTATAGTCTGATCCATTTTGAGTTATATTATATTATATCATTTTATTTTAATTTTGATATATAGGGTTTTTTTTCTGTATCATTTGTATTGATTTTTCCTTCGAAAGAGAAGAATAAGTAATTTGCATCTCCTTGTCCGTGGACATAGGTTGGTAGAATTTTCATCAAAACTTGATTATAACATCTATGTCGTATGTGTAAACAGTATCACTTACCTCTAGTTATAGCAAGTTGTAGAAGACAACGAGGGTTTTAAGTTCATGCCTGAAATAACCCGGGTCTTTTCCAATTTATCATGTCTTCTTCTACCGATGGAATTAGGTATTTGTAAGAACGATAGATCAGGGACCCCTGATGCTATACTATATATAGTCCTTACCATCAAAGGATTAACTCCACTTAAAATTTATGTAGATCATTATCCAAAGTTTTTGTTAGTTTCGGCAATTTTCTTTCTGGTCTTTTCACATGTGACGTTCATGAATTCCTTCATCCACTAGGACTATAACTTGTTTGCATCATCGAACATCTGCTCAATCTATATCATGGCTTCAAGTCTTGGAAGGATCACAGTCTGTATTTCTGTCAACGTAGCCTTTGTACCTACAGTGAGTGCATCAGAGGCCTTCTCGAGCAACTTGTTTAGGTAAGGAACTGCAAACCAACCAACATTAGTGCTAGGGTTTTAGCAGCCATGGAGAGAGGAAAGATATATTTTGTTATCTGTTTTAGATAAGAATTGAGAGGGAGACCTAAATATCAGGGACAAGAGAGCAGAATAGAGCAAGGGATCAGGACAATGCCTGCCGGGCATACTGTTTTGTGTAGTTTGTTCAGCAACCATTTTCTTTTGATGTTGTGGCAATGGTTGCACATAATTTAGTTATTTCTTTTTGCATTAATCTTGAGATTTTTTATCAATTTATTTTGGATTTTGAGGAGTAAGACGCTTGCTTATAATGTTACAATAGAATCCCCTCAAAAAATTATTTCTTGTGAGCCATGACTTGTCACAGTGGTTATGATCTTCAATTATGTTTTTGTTTGTGTGCCTAATTTATTTCAATGATATATAGTTATTGTTTTTTCTCAAAGAAATATAAATAAATCGTTTCAAAACCTTAATCATTTACTCCTTGTCATTTACTCTCTGTACATTATTGAAGTAAAAGTGATATACTCAAGTACTAAAAATCTTATGTATCAAAGTGAAACCAAAATTGGTCATTAATGAATAAATTGATCTTAAAAGTCTTATATATCTTATGTATTCAACAAAAATTGAAATTGGTAATTATTGAATAAATTGGACTTAAAAAATCTTATATATTCAAAAGAAATGTAGAAATTAAAGTTTTCAAAAGGATAATTTTTCTTAAAAAAAAATAAAGAAAATGTAAATAGCTTTGTCTGTTTTTATAGCTTCATATTGTTGTGCACAACAATGTTATCCCAAATATTAAACCAGTCAAGATTCTAGGTCACTGATTCAACCACCAGATCAGATCAATTGGGGCAATGTCAGCATAATAATAATAATAATAATAATAATAATAATAATAATAATAATAATAATAATAAATTATTATATTATGTAATAAATAATAAAATACTAATTTAAATAATTTAATATTCGAAAACTAAACAAACACTAGCTTACCACAAAATATAAACGAGTTAAAAGTAACAAACTTTAAGTTTTTAACATATAAAAAATGAAATTGAAAAAAAAATATATTAAAAGACCACATAAGATCAATGGGTTAAAACCACATAAAAGACCCTGGTTCTTTTTCATTTACAAAAAAACTGTTAGGTATAGTAATGTCATTTTAAAGGTTTATAAAACCAATCTGGTTCATTAAAAATCGGGTGGCATAACATGTTATTAATTAAAACGGCGATTCAATATGGTTCATCTCAGTCAATTGCAAGTCTTAGTCAATTGTAAAACAAAGATCGGTTCCATGATCAACTCACTAGTTCTACCTATCAAGTTGGTGGTCTGGTCCTATTCTAATAAGTCATATAATACTTTCAAATTGTGGAAGGATTTATTATTTGCTGGCTAAATAATTTAAAAAATAAATCACTAATTTATTAGAAAATAGGAAACGACAATAATAGGTCGCTAAATAATTTAGCTTTTTTTTATATAAAAAACAAATTTGTTTGCTTTCAAACAACTTATAGATTAATTTAATCAGTGTGACATGATTGGCCGCCATCTCCCATAAGGACTAGAGGAGGACTTTCTTGCACCTCATAGCTTAACTTTTTTTCACAATTTAATGAGACTGAATCCTAATATCCTTTTCCTATAAAATTATTGATTACGTATATCATTAGGTGTTCTTTGGTCATGAGACGTCGATATGTCATGCGACAGTGTGACACATAAATTTGTTCGGTCTTTTTCATTGACAGTGTTATTGCATTAATTATTAGGGCATTTGCATGTATATTACTAGAAAACTCAAAATTCCATCCACCTCGCGGGGAAAAAATCATAATTGCATGTACATCCCTGCAAAATATCAAAATTTTCATATATACCTTCAGGCTCAAATTATAAATAATTATTTTGGTTACTCCCTCGAGATGCAAATGTACTTAGATTTAGTAGGGCAAGGTGTTTTTTTTAATCTCTCATTTATATGGTTTATACCTACTTATCCCCTGTTGATGAATTTGATTTATTTTTTTTTAAAAGGTGGATAAATAACAATGATCATTTAGTTTATTGATATTTAATAACCTGCATAAAGTATTCGTATCTCCTTGAGGAGGCAGGTTTAAATCTTAGTCTGCTCATGGTTAGGGCATATATGCTATTGAGCTTACAGTTGTGCTCCACACATGCGGTCAACTTTGACACATGATTTTTCCACATTCGTTAAAAAAAGGGTTGATAAATCACTTTTATTAAGAAAAAAATGACAAGAATACAACAAGTGACAAAAACACCAAATTGACTCAAATTTAAAAAAAAAAACTAACCTAAAACAACATGCAACACCAACCAAACATAACAATGAATATAGAAGAAACAATTCACTAGTTGTGGAAGATAATGAAATAACGGATGCAAATATACAAAATAAAAATAAAAATAAATAGAGAACCTTTGAGGTCAGATAAGATGGGATCTTCCCTTAGGGTAAGAATAGAAGAGCTCCATGTGGCAACTCGCTGGGGGATAGTAGCTCCAGGTGGACTCCTACACCAATAGCTCTTGCATCATCATCATTGGGACTTAAGAGCCTAAGGCTCCTTGATCGATGTCCTGCAAGTGCACGGGATCGCCAAGTAATACCCCTCGCCCAAGCACGAGGGGGTCGTATTCCCTGGGGTCCCAAGAGCTGCTATTACTTTCCCCTAGATGACACTGTCTAATCTACCAAATATAGTATTAAAGTAAACTAAGGAAAACTAACAAAAGATTAAGCTATAAACAAGTGGACTAAGGCACACCATGTGAACACATTAAGGAAACAATTAACAATGAAAGAATGAGGCCCTGGGTGAGGATCCCCTTGGGACTACTTAAACCTGAAGGATGCTATAATTAAACAGGTAATGGTAGTTTGGGCGGAGAGAATGCTAAGATAGGTCAACTCGATGGTCACGGTAATTTCCTTCTAATCTGGTATGAGTACTAATACGGAATTTCTTCTGATCAAGTCCTCCTACGATTGCATTAAAAGTACGGGATTCTGAAATTAGGGTTGAAACACAAACTAGGCACAACCCTAATAATGGAGAAATTGTACATGTATCCCTTCCAAGCTTGGTGTGCCTAATATTAGGGTGATGGTCACGCAACATAGTATAACCTAGAAATCGATACACAGAGTTCTCATGTATACGAATACATCGAAGTGCACCAAGCTTAAACAACAAATCATAAATGTGAATCACAACATCCATACAAGCAAGTTCATCCCAAGATTTATCAGATGCCTGATGACCTTGGGAGTCTAGTTCATCATCAACAAAGGAGAAAGTATAGAGAACAAGAGATACAAGATAAAGCTCATAACAACTCCCCTAAGATGAAGACTAGAAGATGGTGATGGGAATCCGTGGATCGGTGTCGATGAACTCCTAGATGCTCTCTCTTGATTGTGATCTTCTTCTCCCTTCGATTTGCTCCTCAAAAATGCCTTCTCCAGCCCAGATTGAGTTTCTTCCACTTCCTCACATTTTTCCATACCCATAATGTTATCCGCATTATCTTGCTTTACCCCATCTTCCATGACACTTAGGCTTTCTTCGGCCACCGCCTTTCCTTATTTCCCACCACTAAGATTGACAGCCTTCAAGGTCTCACTTGGGTTATTTTTGATATTGCTTAATGGGTTACTCGAAGAAGGCTCAGAATTTGCCCTAACAAGTTGCCCGACTTGGTTCTCAAGTGCTTGGATCGACTTTTGCACACTCCTTAGTATTGTACCAAGCTCATCAAGTCGAGTGTTTACCCTTACAAACCTTGCCTTCGTGTTGATCATAAACTTTGCTAGAACATCTTCATTAGTGTATTTTCTTTCTTTTTGTTGTTGGGGCTAAAATTGGGGAGCTTGGGATTATGGTGGACTTAATTGTTGTGGATTGCTTTCATGGCAAAGATATTTTCCATCTTCTAATCAAGAGCATAGTTTTTTGCGGCCAACATGTTTTTTTTTGAAAGTCCGTGGCCATCCGTTTCTCAAGTGTATAAATCTTTTCTACCAAAAGTTTTCTTCGAAGTCCATGGCCCTGTGTAAACAAACAAAACTAACAAAAATAAGCTATCAAAGAAAAGACAAAAGAAGGAAAATAAATAAATATGCACAAAATGGTAAAAGACGCATACAAAGACAAATATTTACAACGACAGCCACAAATGACTAGAGCAGTGAGCTAAAGGTTTTCCTAGCATTCTTGGAGCTCCTCGGCAACGATGTCAAAAACTTGATATGCTTGTGCAATCCTGCAAGTGCACGGGTCATCAAGTAATACCTCTCGTGTGAGCATGAGAGGATCGTATTCCCAAGGGCTCGAGAATCTACCCTTACTTCCTTATCGCCATGTTGTTTAACCTACAAGTCCGAATGACTGAGAGAATGCAAGGAAGCTAAACAAATGCAAATAAAATGCTAGTAATGAAGGCAAAATATGGGGAGTATTCAGGGGAAGGAAGTGGTCATGGATGAGGATCCCCTCAGGGACTACTAAAGTGTGTGGAATGATAGAATTAATATGCAAGTGGCTAGTTGGACCAAGCAAACCCTAGTTTAGTGATAAGTGCTTGTGTTATAGTACCGCGAAGCGTTATTATCTTACATTGAGCATATCTTTTATCAGTTTTTATCACTAAACGGCGTGCATTTGTGTATTCTTGTGCATTGAAGGTTTGTGGAGCTAAATTGGAGAAGAAGAATGAAATTAGGTCGTGTTCACCGATGTTGGGAAGTTTTCGGACCAAGCATGGAACAAGGCAAGAGCTTGGACTTGTGAGTGTGTGCCAACCTCCTTTGGAGGGGCATAAAGGCAGTCACATTCACAACAAGTCTAACTCGTGTGGCTTAGGAGAACTTCACCAAGAAGGAGACTTGAAGCAATCGGCACGATCTACCATTGATTGTGTGCCCAATTCAATGGCCTCGATGAAGAACAACGGATTCGGGAGCGTTTCGGCGAGTTACTGTAGCTTGTTACTGTAGTAATTCACTGTAGCAAGTTACTGTGCATTTCTGCCGAAGATTAGGTTTCCAGAGAATTCACACGGGCGTGTGTAATTAACACACGGCCGTGTGAATTATTTTCCAACAAGCTAGAGACTTCACACGGCCGTGTGAAGTAATTTTTCAGGAAGACAAAAACTTCACACGGGCGTGTGGAAATTCCAAACGGCCGTGTGAAGCCCTGATAACTTTAAATTTAAAGCCGCACTCAGCCTATAAAAAGCCGGATTTTGGAGACTTTTAAATATATCTTTTGACCTATCTTTCTCTTCAACTTGGAGAGTGCGGCTAGGGTTTCGGAGAGGATTTCGTGGAGGTTTAGCGCGCGTCATCGGCATCATCACTGACGTTCGACGGCCGCACAAGACCGCGGCCACACCATACGCAAGGAGGTTTTCATTGATGTCCTTATTTTGTGCTTTCTTTCATACATTGATGAACATGTATAGCTCCATGAGGAGCTAAACCCCTTAAGGGTATTCGGACTTGTAAACTCTAGGGTTATTATGTTTTTTTGACATTGTTATTATGCTTTTCCATTATTGATGAGTAAAAATTGAGTTTCAATCTTATTTTCATCTTGCTAATGTTTTCTCTTAGATGTGACACTAGGATCGAGAACAATTTAGGTTGCCTTTTTGGAGGTGTGACAACTCCTTAGGGTTAGACTACTTAAGATTGAAGAGGGTTGAGAGGGAGAGTTGTGAGGTAGCGATGTACCCCTTTCCCCTCCGACATGGTTTCTCCCTACCTCCGTTTCCTTGATTTCATAGCGGTCGAAATAGAGTGAAGTGCTAGGCAGATAAACTCCCCTGTGGCTTAGTTACGCAAGTAACAGAGTGAAGGGTTGAAGTGAATCCTATGCATTGGGGCTTAATCTAGACTAGGGTTCTTCCACCTGGACCAAAGGGTTAGAACTACAGATAGGAACAGGTTTTACCATTAGGAATCCCTAGAGCTTAAAGCAATCCCACGTAGTGTGAGGTTTAGGTAGATATACTCCCCTAGGGTCTTAGTCGTGCGAGCGATAGAGTGAAAGGTGACGTGAATCCTAATACCGGGGCATAGTGTTAGGGTTAGTCCTGGTTGTCCTTAGGTTTGGGACCGTGAATCTTAGGATATCCTCGACTCGATTAAACATCAATAGGAAAGTATAATAGCATAGTCCTGCACTAGAACCATAGACCCTAGAGGTAGCTTGTCCGAATGCCCTATTTCATTCATTACTAGTCCTCTCTATTCTCTTTTACTTGCACTCTCTCATCTTCCATCTTTCTATTTAATTTCTCGTCTTCTAGTATAATTGTTTCCATAATTCACTCATCGAATCAATTGATCACTTTTCCATACTTCTTATAGTTTTAATAGTGAAATCTCGTATTCTAACTCCCTATTCCCTGTGGATTCGACTGCCCTCTCACCGGAGTAACTTCTATTACTTCGACAAACCCGTGCACTTTCGGGCCCCCTGTCATTTAGGCCACCCCGATGGTCACGGCATATTTATACGTCTATTCCTTCAAAGCTTGGTGAGTCTAACACTAGTACAATAGTCATGCAGCATAGTATTACCTAAGAATTGATACACAGAGTTCTCATGCATACTAAGGCATTCAAATAGACCAAACATGAATCACAAACAAGCCAAGATGCAATAAATAGAACAAATCATCCAAACATCACAAGTTCAGCCCCAAGGTTTACCTACATTGGGTGACCTTGGGGGTTTAGTTGTTCATAGTCACAAAACAAGCAATAAAAAGCATAAAAACAACTAAACAAGACATAAGCAAACTCCCTTAAGAGTTAGAGGCAGAATGACGCTTGGATCTAACGAAGACGAGCTTCCAAAGACGCCGCTCAAAGGTGTGACTTCCATTGTCTTCAACCTCTTCTAAACAAACCCTAGGGATGGATCTTGCTCAAAATCGTGCTCTCCTCATCAAATCCTCCGTGGAAATGCCCTCAAATCCTTCCTTCTTTCTCAGATCAACAATGGTGGTGATGAGCTCCAAGAAGGGGGTCTCCTCCATTTAAAGAATGCCCTAATAAAGCTTATAAAGTGTGGCTCCGGGATGGCTTATGAGTGGCCTCACGGTCAATATACTGGCCGTGATGATGCTTAGAAAATGGGGCGAAAATTGCATTAAGTTGCTACAGTACTGCTGCTCTCTGAATTTCTTGCGGTTGTCTTCATGGTCGTGAGGTTGCTCGTAAGGATTTCCAGACTTAGAAATTTTCCAAAGTCTTCGTGCTTCAGGCTGCTACAGTGCCAGGGCCCTAAAACGCTGTTTTCAGTATCGATTTCTTCTCAAATCGCGTTATTGAACTCACCTAGGCTTCTTTTATTCCTAAAACATGAAATTAAATGATTAAACCATAAAAAGGACATCGATTCATCAATAAAATACAATAATCATGCACACATATACATATAAAATACGTACATTTAGACGTTTATCACTCCTTCATACTATATTGATATGATTATCAAACTTCAATCATTTCTTCTTAGGGACTGCAGATATCTAGGGTAGATACATATGAGTAATCTTAGCAATAATGAAATTTGGCTAAATGTTCCAAATAGTCGCTTTGGATAAAATATTCCAAGATTCCTTAAAAAGGCCAGAAAGTTAAGTCTCTACAAGGTCCACATGACCCCAAAAGTGCGAGGGACATGTGCGATTGTCCAAAAAGGCTACCAAAGTGATTCCAAATGGGTACTACTTAGTAGCATGCAAGGAACATGTGGTCTATCGTTCCCACATCTGCATGCTAAAGGATACATGTGGCTGTGGGGAGTTTGTTGCATCCTTTCGAAGCAAGATTATCCAATATGAGAATCTTATTATCCTATGCTATCCAGTTAAACATATTGGCTTTCTTTGGACAAGGACCCTTCCAAAGAATATGAATCACCTAACACTTACGCCTATTGTTAATGAGCGAGATATAAAAGGACCTTATAGTGAAATTACTATTGGAGGTGAGGCTCTACAGTTTCACATCTCTTGCGATTTAATGGGACCCACTAATTCTACTGAGCATATATGTCACCACAAGATCATGGGCCACTAGCTATCGCCATCATTTCAGTTGATAGGATCTCGCAAATTGTACCTTGTTGGCAAAAAGGATGTAAGAAATAACTCCAACCAAACATTATTTGTTTCTTGTTGTGGATCTTGTTGATTTATTTGTTTCTTAACTGTAATCCATGTTATTTAAATCCAATTACATGTGTTGTATGTCTTGATTGCTAACAAGGTGAAAGACCTACTTCTCATGTTTGATGTGCTTTGTAACAAGTAAAAATACTCACCTAGCATAGATATACTGCTATTGAAGGGGATTGTGAGTATGCCCAGTAATGAGGTACTTTGGAGTTGAGAGTTCTTCTCTCTTAATCCTCCTGAGTGGATTAACAAGTGATTTCCATGCTCTTTGCAATCATAGGGAATAGATTTTAGGGGAAATCACATTTTTACTCTATATGGGATTAGGGGTAATCTCTTCACAAGAAGGATTATCTATTTTAGAAATTCTTGTTAATCCACATTAAGATTTCATAGAGTTTAATGCAATTGTGGCGGTGTCTATATCAATAGTATAATGAATAAATTACTAATTGCCATTACAAGAGGGGTTTAGTATATTTTAGGATTTCTCTCGGTTCAAAGAAGATTGCATGCTTATGCAACCTTTGTCGAGAACTTAACAAACTCTAAAGGGATATTATGACTGCGGATGCCTTCTTCCCTTGATTTTTTAACTTCTTTTATTTCATTACTATTGCTTTTGAGTTTGTTCTCACACTTGACTACTTTCATTTAGTTTTTTTTAGGATAGGAAAACACTGCACGTTTGTTTCCTATTTTTATATTCTGATTCTTTTTTTATTTTGCTTTTATTTTAATAAATAATGGTTTATCCACATTTGTTTTAATAAATCATGGTTTATCTAATGATCTTCGATTGCATGCCAAATAGATATTGGCAAACCATTGGTAATGAAAGCCTTCCCAAAATCAAAGCCATCAAACAAGAAGCCAAGATACATTTGGGAGGTGAAAACCAATCATTGATCCTGTGACTGAGGATGCTCGATGATGTTATCTGTGTGGCTAAAGATATTATTGATGAATACAAGTACAAACATCTGGAACAAGAAGTGTAGCACAAACAACATGCAATTGTGAGCTTCTTTCACTCCAACACTGATACAAGTGTAAGTGGGTGATAGTATGGTTGCAGGAGAAGAAGTTATCTTAGAGAAGGTGCAAATGAAGTGAAACTATTTCTTACTCAAAAGGAAGATGATATTTCAATACATTCTTTACTCTAATATATAGAGTAAGCAACATACAAAAGGTGTCACCCTGACATAGACACCATGAATTAAATACAAACCAAGAAACCATAAACATGCATGTACTTGGCTAGACAAACTGCTCATTGACTAGTTGACTTGTTCACACACATGGCCAACTTGTTCTTTGAGTAAACATCAACACTCCCCATACTCAGAGACTTTTCACACCAAGTAGACCTCTAAGATATTCATTCTTCTGAATAGGTGAGGCTTTAGTGAATACATCAACAGCTTGTTTATTTGTACTATAGTGAAGTAATTTGATTATTTCTTCTCCTATCAAGCCATGGATGAAGTGGTAACGAGTGTCAATGTGTTTGGTGTGACCATGCAAGGCGGGATTCTTTGCAATAGCAATGGCCAATTGATTTCTTCCCCGCAAGTGTACGGGATCGCCAAGTAATACCTCGTGCAAAGGTACGAGGATCGTATTCCACGGGGCTAAGGATCTACTATTACTCCTTCGTCGCCTACTATCTAACCTAACATCTTGATCATGGAAGGTTACTTAATTAAATGCAACAAAACGATTAAGAGATGGATAAACAAACTCAAGAACAAGTGAGAAAAATACAAGTGCCACAATGGTAAACGAAGGCCGTTGGATGTGGATCCCCTTGAGGGGTTATCATGATATAAGGATGAACAGTAAAAAGATAGCTTGGGCGATTTAGACCGAAGAATCCCAAGTTAGATCAACCCTAATTTCTCGATGATTGAGCCCTAATCCCATACGAATGGCAATTGGAATTTCTTCCGAACCAACATTCCTACGATTGCATTAAGAACAAGGAGATCCCAAGAAAAAGGATACACTAAACCCTAGTATACCCTTAAAGATTGGAGGGCTATTGATACCCCATTCCTCGGCGTATCAATACATGAAACCCCTTTTAGTTCAATAAAGACCTAATATACGTGAGTAGGTCACATCTACGTGTATAATTCAAGAAAGAACTACGGATTTCTCCTTTAGGTAGTTCTAGACATGAGGCACAATGAACTAAATCATAAATCAACCCAAAGCTTGCAATTAAATATAAATCATCCAGAATACATGATAAACCCCCCGAAGGTTCACCAACATCCGGTGGCCTTGGGGGTCTAGTATGTCATCAACCAAACAACAACAATAAAATAAGAGAAATCAAGTAAAGAGTTCATAAGTGACACTCCCTAGGTGAAATGATGAAGGAGAAGGTGGAGGTCCGGCCGAATGACGCTTTCCCGCGTCCAAGAGATGCCGAATGATGCTTCCCTTGAGTTAGAACCTTGCTCCCTTGATGGTGAAGCTTTCCCCTTATCTATGATGAAGCTCTTGCCTCCTCCTATGACCCAAAATCGTTATCTTCCAAGTGATATCGTCGTTCTTCTTCTTCTTCTCCTCTTTAAGTGCTGGCCAAAATGTCCCCCTTTTCATGCCCTGGAAGTGTGATTTTGTACCCCCAGGGTATACCGGCCGTATGTGGGTCATATGGGGATGAAATGAAGCCCAAAACACCCAAAACCCGAGGCATACCGTGGTCAACGATGGGGTCAATACTGGGGTCAATGATGGGTTCAATAATGGGCAGTATGAACTAGTTATCGCTCTCTGAATTGGGCAGACGGCCTCTCATACAGCCTCATTGAAGCCGTATGCCTCGAATCATATTTCTGCCACGAAAAATCCACAGGTGCTACAGTCTACTATAGTGAATCTGCTACAGTGCCAGCTACAGGACCTGCTACAGCACTTATACTACAGTAATACTCTACAGTACTACGACACCTGGTTTTTCCCCTTTTCTGCCCAAATCGTATTCTCGTGTTCCCCATGGCGTAGCATGCCCTACAAAGCAAATAATACTCGATTAAGCACAAAACATGCATCCATTTCTATAAAAAATACATGCAAAGTGTATAAAATATATATACTAAAATATGTACATTTAGACACTTATCACCAATTTGTTCTCACAATGGATCAAAGTGGGTTCAGTTTGCTTCTTATTCCTAAATTCATATATTTCTAATTTTGCAGATGTTTCCATATGTCTCTAAGGCATATGTCTTATGTTTATGAAAATGTTATCTTATAGGTTTTTGAATAAGTGTTCTAATGAACAAAGATATTTGAGAAAATAAATGATTTTTGAAGCTATAAATGTTGTAACAGGTTAAATAAACCTTTTTATTGAATAATATTGATTTGTAAGAAAAAATTATAAAAATTATATATAAATTGTTTACAATGATAACTTATTTATAAATAATGACAAAAATTTACAATCAAAAACAAATTATTTATATAATTTAGAAGTTTACATAAAAGAAAGTATGTTTAATAAAATTTCAAGTTTGGGTTGGTAACCTCACCACTATGAGGAAGTGGTGATTTTATACCCACTTCCATGGCAACCAAACATATGGAAGTGTTTAAGTGAGATTTCCAAGTTTTCACTTGTATAAACCAAACATTGAAAGTTGGACAAAAGTGCATGACTTCCGTGTGCAACCAAACAACAGGAAGTGGCACTTCCAAGTAGAAGTGGGACTTCTATAGAAGTCAGACTTCCTGACTTCCTGACTTCCATTTCCATAAACAAAACACCCCCTTATGCTTTTTTTGACCCAAACCAAGCGGACCGGGCCCATTACACCTGGTTAACCAACCTTTGCCTCCTTAAATGATTACTTTATATAAGGATGACGTGGATCAACAAAAAAATTTAGGGGAAAATCTCAAGTAAAAATAACATTGGTTTATATATATATATATATATATACTGGTGTTATGCCCATGCTATGCATGGGACAAATGAACGTATCGCTTGTGAGAAATGAACTCAAGTAATGATGTTAATAATAAGGTTCATATAAGAGACATACTTATCGTAGATGATTTTAATAATTATGAATGAAATTTAACTTATTCAAACTTTGAAAACAACAAATTTAATCTAAAATTTGAAAAATTATTTATTGATTCTCTCATAGACACATTTAACAATTCTCAAACTTCTTTAAAAAATCTTTTAAAGATCAAATTAGGAGTTTCAAAATAAAAAGAAATACTCCCAATCTATAATCTATGGACATATTAAAATGATATGATTAATAAAATCATAATGATGTATATAGATGATACATTGATAATCACTTCAATTATTGATTTTCCAATCAAAGCGAGTGACTATGGATTTGATATTAATATTCTTAGCAAAGAATAAAATTAAACAATATTGCTTTCATCAAAACTAAATGATAATTTTACCCCAAATGAAGTTAAAGCAATACAAATTATTTATCTTTAGATTAGTAACAAATATGGTCAACATATTATTTATAATTTACTTTCTTTAATAAATCATAATTAATTTAGGACTAAATTGCAAATACCTTTATAGTTTAGCACTAATAATTTGTAACAAGGTGGAAGTGGGACCATGTAACCATGGATTTTGTGGTGGGTTTACCCCGGACACCTCGTGGTTTCGATGCAGTGTGGGTGATAGTGGATAGACTATCCAAGTCAGGACATTTCTTAGCAATGCATACTAAGTATTCTTTGGAGAAATTGGCAAAGTTGTACATTGATGAGATAGTGAAGTTGCATGGAGTGCCAGTCTCTATAGTTTCAGATCGAGACCCCAGATTCACTTCTCGTTTTTGGCCAAGATTTCAAGAAGCTTTGGGTACAACTTTGAAGTTTAGTACTGCTTATCACCCTCAAACAGATGGTCAGTCTGAGAGGACCATCCAGACCCTTGAAGACATGTTGAGAGCTTGTGTTATAGATTTGCAAGGAAGTTGGGACCAACACCTAGCCTTGATGGAGTTCGCCTACAACAACAGTTTCCAAGCAAGCATTGGTATGACTCCATATGAAGATTTGTATGGAAGGAAGTGTAGAACTCCTCTTTGTTGGGATGAAGTGGGAGAAAGGAAGCTTCAGAGTGTGGAATTGATAGATCAGACTGTTGAGAAAGTAAGAGTAGTTAAAGATTGATTGAAAGTAGCCCAAGATCGTCAAAAGAGCTATGCTTTTAGGGAGATTGAAGTGCGCCATCTGCATCGACATCGAAGCCCGTCGGAAGATAGCCATCGTGGCAGCTTTCGTCGGCACCGATCCGATGAGATGTGCCCTAGGCTTGACGAGGAGCTTGGTGAAGAAATGAATCGTCCGCACAAGACCACGACCACGCTATACAAGAGGGTTTTCATCTATGTTTTCAATTTGTGTTTATTCATATACATTGATGGATTTGTATAGCTCCATGAGGAGCTAAACCCCTTGTGGGTATTCAGACTTGTAAACCCTAGGATGATTATGTTTCTATGACATGTTATTATGCTTTCTTTATTGACGAATTTAATTGAGTTCCAATCTTGATTGCTTATTGTGTGATTTTCCTTTAGATGTGACACTAGTGTTGAGAGTCATCTAGGTTGTCTTTTGGAGGTGTGACAACTCAAGATTGGAGATGGTCGAGAGGGTGAGTCGTGAGGTAGCGAAACGTCCCCTTTTCCCACCGGTGTGATTTTCCCTATCTCCGTGTTCCAAGAGTTCTTCGCGGTTGAAGTAGAGCGAAGTGCTAGGAGATGAACTCCCCTGGGGCTTAGTTGCACGAGCGACAGAGTGAAGGGTTGTAGTGAATCCTAGTGCTGGTGCTTAATTGAGACTAGTTTTCTTTCACCTGGACCAAAGGGTTAGAACTATACTTAGGAACAGTGCTAATCACTTTGAATCCCTAAAATGTAAAGTAATCCCACGTAGTGTGAGGCTTAGGAAGATGGACTCCCCTAGGACTTAGTTGATAGGAAACGAGAGTTAAGGGTCGTAGTGAAAACCTAATGCTAGGGCATAATGTTGGGGTTAGTCACGGTTGACCTTAGGTTTGGGACCATGTGCTTTAGGATGTCCATGACTCATTAAACATCAATAGAAAAGTATAATACATTGTCTTGCACTAGAATATTAATCCTAGGGGTAGCTGATGAGTCGTCGCGCGATAAGCTAAAGAGCTAGCACGCGACTCCCCGGCCGCAAGTGCATGGGTTGTCAAGTAATAACCTCTCATGTGAGCATGAGAGGGTCGTATTCCCAAGGGTTCTGAGATCTACTATTACTTCCTTTTGGGGGTCACTGTCTAGTTGATCAAAGCAGGGTTGATGCAATTATAAAATTGAAGATAATAAAGTTAAACAAGAAAGTAAAAATAAAGTAACACTCAATCCGAACAGAAATGGAGATGAAAAATCCAATAATTAAGGAAGGTCTCTGGCGAGGATCCTCCTTGGGAGAAGACTAAGTAGGGATGACGGTAATAAACTTAATGATAAGGTTGACTTGGTTTTGGCCCGCTAGACTCCGATGTCGACTACCCGGAACCTCCGTAGTATAGCCCTAATCTAGTACGAGTTCCTCTATCCAGAAGATACCCCCATGATGTCTTTGGGAACAAGGAGTGTTGGTTAGGGTTATCCTAATGCACGCTCTCAGCTAGAATAATCCTAACCACGTGGAAGACTACTAACACCCGAAACCTCCGGTGTATTAATACAATGAATCCCTCTTTAATCATCACAAGACCTAATACAAGCTATCATCCCACCAAACAAGTATCATTCAAAATCAAATCTATGGAATCCATCCATTATAGACTGAACATGGAAATGATAGATTAAAACCGATAACACAAGTCACACACAATCAATTACAAATACCAATGTCATCCATACAAAGTCTCCTCCCAAGGTTCACCGGAAGCCCGGTGGCCTTGGCAATCTAGTTCGACATAACAAAATGAGATCGTAATATATGACAGCCATTATATAAACAACAATGAAACTCCCCTCGAAATGTCAGTTAGAAGGTGATGATGAGGATTCGTCGGATCCGTGCCGGAGAGCCCCTTGATGCTTATCTGCATTCTCCCCTTTTTCTTTCCTTCAATTCCTACCGAAAATGCCTCCAAATATGATGGGAATGACTTGATGATGAGTGGAGGTCGGATGAGAGCCAACAGCCAGCAGCCCCCCTTCAAAACCCTTCAGAGGTGCTATATATATCCCGAGGCTGTGCGGGTACTATACGGGGCCGCATAGCCTTCTGGCTGTGGTGTGAGGCCAGTGTGCACAGCTGCACATTGGCCGCACAAGCTTCTGCCTGATATGTGTGGCCCCGCACAAATGCTACTGTGAGAAGTATTGCTCGACCTCTGGGCGTCCGGAGCCTGTAATAGCCTCCTTTCTTCCTTATTTTTCCCCGGAACGACTCAATTACGTATCTTCCTCGTGAAAATGGCCCTCAAAGCCCTGAAACAAAATAAATATATCAAATGTACCAAATGTCATCGAAAGCTAATATAAGGTGCATGAAAGTATACAAACTTCATAACTGAAACATGATGTATTTAGGCACTTATTAGTAGCTTGTTCGGATATCTTACTTTACACATTGATTGTTCCTCCCTCTTATTCTTTTCTTGCGCTCTCTTATATTCGATATTTCTCTTTATTTTCTTATCGCTTTCAATTACTCTCGCACACACATGCTGATCTTGCTCTCACTTTACGTACTTCGCATTAGTTAGATAGCAATCGCTTGTATCTATAATCCCTACTCCCTGTGGATTCGACTACCATCTCACCGGGGTACTATTATTACTTTGATAACCAGTGCACTTGCGATACACACACGCAAGGTGTCTGTGTCAGGTTAAAGATAGATTGAAAGCAGCCCAAGATCGTCAAAAGAGCTATGTTGACAAAAGCAGAAGATTCTTAGAGTTTGAGGTTGGGGATAGAGTGTTCTTGAAAATCTCTCTATGGAAAGGGGTAATTCGGTTTTGACGTAGGGGAAAGTTGAATCCCCGGTATATAGGTCCATTTTTTATTCTAGAGAGGATTGGATCGGTAGCATATCGATTGGAGTTACCGCTTGAGTTGGAGAAGATTCATAACATGTTCCATGTGTCCATGTTAAAGAAGTATATCCCTGACCATTCTCATTGCCTTGAAGCACCACTAGTGGAGTTGAGAGAAGATTTAAAGTTTGAAATGCATCCCGTGATGATTCTTGATCACCAAGAAAAAATACTTCGACGGAAAGTTATTCCTATGGTAACAGTGCTTTGGAGGAATGAGGTGGTAGAAGAGGTAACTTGGGAGCTAGAGGTATTGATGTTGAGAAAGTACCCTCATTTGTTTGAAGCTAGAGTTATGTGAAATTTCGAGGCCGAAATTTTTGTAAGGGGGGTAGAGTGTGATAATTCGGTCTTTTTCTTCTCTAGTTTGTTGCTTGATCATCTTAGTCTTTATGGTTGTTGTTCCATTGTCTTTTGTTTGAGGCATCATACCGAGTTTTTGAGGCATTTGGCGAGCGTGTGAGAGCTTTTTGGTGGGTTTTGGTGGGTGAGTGGGCTGTGCACAGGCCGCACAAAACTGTGCGGGTTGTTCACAAGCCACACAACCTCTCCTGGGGGCTGTGTGGCCTCTGTGTGGGCCGCACAGAGGCCGTACACCCTAGGCAGAGGGGTGTGTGGCTGGTGTGCGGGGCAGCACACTCGCCGCACACCCTTCTGCCTAGGGTGTACGGGCGTTGTGCAGCGCGCACATGACCCGCACACCATCGGGCTTTTGCCTATAAAGAGGTCATTCTAGCTTATTTTCTTTAACTTTCTTCTCCCAAGCTCTTCTATTTTCTTCTCCTCTCTTCCTCCATCTTTCCATGGGGTTTTAAGGCTGACTTAGAAAGGGTTTTTGAGCTTGAATCTTGGATCATCAAGTTGCTCATTCTTTGGTTCAAGGTAAGCTCCATCCTTTTCTTGCTTCTTCTTTGTTCTTTGATGGAGATGGTTAGGGTTGGTTATGAACCCTTATAAGAGCATGATTCTTACCTCTTTTTCTTCCTCTTTGATGGTAAACCTTGTGAGGATTGATTGTATTGAGATGTATGGCTTTGATTTCATGAAATCCTTGAACCCTCACCACCTTGATCCCGGAATTACTGTAGCACCAACCAAAGTTAGGTCATTCTTGCTTTCCTTGTTGGTTTTAGGAGTTGTGAGAAGTCGTTTTTCTTGCTATAACTTTTTGTTATGGTGTTTAGAAAACCCTAGAAGCAACCATTCCCCATTTTTGAACATTTTCCTTCATTTTTAGTTAATCAAATGTTTGTTGATGTATGGTTGCTTGTTTTGATTGCTTCTAGGAGGTGAGGCTTCAAATAAGGGCAAAGAGCCGGTGGAGAAGTGACACCGAGCCATTTTGCTCACCAAGTTTGTGAGTGGGAAATTACCAAAGTTGGACTATAAATCATGCATGATGTTTTGATATTTGAGTTACTTGTTTGAATGACAGACTCCTTATAGCTAAATCTTATTGAAAGTTTTAATTGAAATTTAGAATCATGATGATTTATGAATTGGCTTATTTCATGAATAATTGCAAAGTATATATATTACTTATGGTTTGGACTCTATGTTCAAAATATATGTTTCAAACTATGTATTTTGAAAAGATTTGATGTTCTCATTATGATGACCAAAAGTACATGTGAAATCAAGTTGATTTTCATTGTGTTAATGCAATGTTTGAAGTGTATTTTCAAAAGACACCTGATAACTGCTTGAGTAGACATGTTTTATCCACTTGTTTTACATGCATTGAGCATCATTTTACCATGGATTATGTCTCATAAAGTGTATTTTGGTGTTCTTTTATGCAATTAGGTTGTGAAAGTATTGAAGAAGGAAAAGGAAGCAAAGATGGGTTATAAAGACCTATTGTTGGGAGTTTTTGTACAACACAAGTGTCAAGGCACGAGAGGGGATCATGCACATGAGGGTGTGTGCTAACTTCCAAAAGAATTCAAGGCACGAGAGGGGATCATGCACATGTAGCAGAAATCACTGTTCACGAGACCGCGTCAAAATCCCATGCGACCGCGTGGGAATTCTGCAGCCCACGCGACCGCGTGGGATCTCACTTGGTCGTGTGGAGGCACATGACTGGCGCGCTTCAGGCTTATAAATAGCCCTTTTTGCCGATTCTTTTGGTATCTTTTGTGTGGCTTTTGAGAGGCGAAGCGGCTAGGGTTTGAGGAGGAGGTCTTTGCCGAATTGGAGGGCCGTACTTCACCAACTTTGATAGTTCTTTCCTCCGTCATAGTATCGAGGGAGTCATTGGCAACCTAGCTTCGGAGAAGGATCCTTCAAGACGTTGAGTGACCCATCAAGGCCATCATCACAAATTCAAGGGGGTTTACTTCCATGGTTTACATTGCTTTTCATTGTGTTATGTTTTGCTTTGTAATAAGCCCCATGGAGGGCTAAACACTAGTAGATACTTGGGCATGTGAACCTTAGGTTTCGATTCATGTATTGACTTTCTTTATGCTTTCTTTAATTCTGAGTTAATTTGAGTTTTAATCTTGTTTAATCATTGCTTGCATGCCTTATTGATTCGTGAGGTGTTGAAATTGTGCGATTTCTCCTCCGGGACCTTGTAGGGGACTAGTATCGGTGGCCTGGAGGCAGGGACCGATTATTCTTGGATTGCCTCGACTCATAGAACTCTATTTAGAAGCATTTAGTTAGTCTTGCACTTCATGATAGAGCCTAGGGGGAGCATTGCCCGGGTATCTCATCTTCATTGATTGAGATCTCCCTTTATTTACCTTTTACCTATTCATCTCTAGTATTAATTTCTATGCACACTAAATCACCACAAAATCACATTAGTCATTAGGGTAGATTGCAGACAAGAAGTTAGTACTAGTAGCCCTGTTCCCTATGGATTCGACTACCTTACTCACCGGGTATAATTATTACTTCGACAACTCGTGCACTTGCGGTACACACGCAAGGGGTGTGTCAACACCTTTGTATGATACTTTTGATGCAAAATGATTCCATTTCCAATGTTATGATCGAATCAATCACTCTTGGAGTGAGAATCGCCATTGTGAACACTTATTATCTCTTATTGAGAATTATGCTATCATGATATATACATTGAGCCTACGGGCCGGGTTATTGTTTAAATTCTTTGATGGTGATATGGGAACCGAGCTCCAGTACTTACTGCAGTAAGAGGTAGATGGTTTCCACGGGCCGACCTATATAGAGGTAGCGTGGAATACTGTCAAAACAATTATACCTTGTGTGCCCAATTCAACGGCATCAATGAAGAACATGAAATCAGGAACATTTTGTGCTCGACCACTGTAGTAGTACTGTAGCAAATTACTGTAATAGTTTATTGTTCACTGCGTGCCAAAAATTTGATTCCAGAGATTCCACACGGGCGTGTGGATGCCTGATTTCAGCCTATTTAAAGACGTGACTTAGATTTATTCGAGGACTTTTCGATCTATTTTTCGCCCAACATCAGTAGAGCTCACGGCTAGTTTTGGAGAGGATTTTGTGGAGATTTGGAGCGAGTCTATGGCATCAATGACAATGTCCTTTGGAGGATAACTATTGGCCGAGCTTTCGTCGGCACCGATCCGGCGAGGTGTGCCCTAGGCTTGACAAGGGGCTTGGTGGAGAAGACGGAGCGGCCTCACAAGACCATCGCCAAGCATCACAAGGGAGTTTTATCTATGTTTGCTATACTTGTTGATTCATATACATTGATGATTTTGTATAGCTCCATGGAGAGCTAAACTCCTCGTGGGTATTTGGACTTGTAAACCCTAGGATGACATTGTTTCTATGACTCTTATTATGCTTTCTTAATTGATGATTTTAATTGAGTTCCAATCTTACATGTTAATTGTAATTAATTTTCCCTTAGCCGTGACACTAGGGTTGAGAATCATCTAGGTTATCCTTTGAAGCTATGACAACTTCTATAGGATTAGACTACCCGAGAATGGAGAGGGTCGAAAGGGTGAGTCGTGAGGTAGCGAAACGTCCTCTTTCCCCTTCGGTGTGATTTTTCCTGCCTCCGTGTTCCAAAAGTTCTTTGTAATCGAAGTAGAGTGAAGTGCTAGGAGATGAACTCCCCTGGGGCTTAGTTGCGCGAGCAACAGAGTGAAAGGTTATAGTGAATCCTAGTGCTGGGGCTTAACTTAGATTAGGGTTCTTTCGCCTGGACTAAAGGGTTAGAACTATACTTAGGGACAAGGTCTATCACTTGGAATCCATAGAATATCAAGTAGTTCCACATAGTGTGAGGCTTAGGATGATGGACTCCCCTAGGGCTTAGTTGAGAGATCGACAGAGTGAAGGGTTGTAGTGAAACCTAATACCGGGGCATAGTATTGGAACTAGTCACGATTGACCTTAGGTTTGGGACCATGTGTTTAAGGATTTCCACGACTCATTAAACATCAATAAGGAAGTATAATACTAGTCTTGCACAAGAAACATTAGTTATAGGAAGAGCTTGTCCGGGTGCCCCATATTTGCATTGATTGTTTCCTCTCTACTCTTTGCTTGCACTCTGTTGTCTTTCATATTTCTCTTTCTTTTATTTACACACATTGATTTCTCTCACCACCCATATTTTGCACTAGCTAAGTAGCAACTCCTCTTGTCTTGAATCACTACTCCCTATGGATTCGACTATCCTCTCACCGGTGTACTTTATTTCTTCGACAACCCGTGTACTTTCGGGCCCCTGTCAAGTGTCAATCATGAGAAGGAGGTGTTCGGACAAGGAATCCCTCTAGGGTTGTCATTAAGGCCCAAACTAGGATGGTTTAAAGATGTAACGACGGTAGTTAAGACCTAGAGATCTCTTAGATAGGTTAACTACAATCTCTTGGTGGCTAACCCCTAATCCCATACGAGTGGTGATTGGAATCTCTTCTAGATCAATCCTCCTATGATTGCAATGGGTTCAAGGAAATCTCTAAATAGGAGTAGACCTACTTTTCTTCGGCTTATACCTAGCATTTTAGGGCTACCAACACATGATCTCTTGACATTTCAGCACAAGAATCCCCTTTTAATCTATGAATGACCTAGTATAAGCACTCTCTTGTGTCAATAAATATAATTCAAGAATGAACTACGGAGTTCTCCATTTGTAGCTAAATACATGCAAAGCACAATAGATTGAGTCTTAAACAACCACCAAATTAAATAATAACAACATCCAAGGTTTTTACACAAGATGAACTTTAGGTTTCATCCAAATTCAAACACCATAATAAGCTAATCCTAATGATGAGAGATATTTACACAACATACAAAGAAAAGAGATACAATAAAGAAGCAAGAAAACTCCCTCTATGATCTTGATCCCCTTGAATGGAAGGAGCTTTGAATGATTTGCATTGATGGCTTAGATCTTCACTCCAACTCCTTCTCCTTTGCTCCTCTCCCTCTTGGTGATGATGTGTGCTTGTTTCCCACATGGATTATAACCGAAAGATGACCAGAAGACCTTAAGAATGTGTGGTGGCTGTTCATATAAAATTTTTCACATATTCTAATTCAAATCAAATCAAAATTTTAAAATATAATTATCTTAATCATATATAACCAAATTATAATGGAATTAGGATAATATATGATTAACATATTTCATAATATTCAGATATATTCTAAGATTGCTGAGAGCACAAATCTCGAGGCGATCTAAAATACACAAATCTTAAGATCAGCCAAGAGCACAGATCTCAAGGCGATCAAAAAATAAACAAAATCCTAAAATCAGCCGAGAGCACAGATTTCGAGGCAATCAAAATATTTAAATATCATGATCAGCCAAGAGCACAGATCTCGAGGCGATCCAAAAATATCCAAATATCAAGATCAGCCAAGGGCACAGATCTCGAGACAATCTAAAAAGATCCAAATATCAGGATCAGCCGTGAGCACAGATCTCGAGGCGATTAAAAATTTTTAAATCCCAAGATCACTGATAAAATAAAATATAATAATAATAATAATATATACAATAAATAAAATAAAATAAAATTAATTAATTAAGTAATAAAAATTTTTAATTAAAAAAATCAATCAAAATCAAAATCAGATTAAAAATAATAATAATAATAAAATTCAAATCAAGAGAAAATGAATAAATAAATAAATCAATTAAAGCAATTTTAAATTAATAAATTAAAAAAAAAGAGAAGAACAAAACGTGAGTGGTGGTTATGCCACGATAAAAATAAATAAATAAATAGTAATAATAATAATAATAATAATAATAATAAATAAAAATAAGATAAGCAATAAGATAAACAATAATATATATATAATAATAATAAAATCAAAATAAAATACAATAAAATGTATATAATAATAATTAAAAAAATCAAAATAAAATAACAAAGAAAATATATATAATAACAATAACAATAATAATAATAATAATAATAATAATAATAAGTTATATAAAATCAGAATAAAATAATATTGGGTTGGTTGTGGTTAATGGACGGGGTTGGTTATGGAGACTCCACGATCGTCCACGGCGAAGTTTGATTGTCTTTAAAAAGAAGATGGAGCCAGCGAAAGCAAGGAGGAGATTTTGTTTAAAAAAAAAAAAAAAAAAGAGAACTAGAGAAAAAAAAAGGCTGAAGAAGGGGAAGAAGGTGCGTTTTTTTTTTTCTCCTGATCAAACTTAGATAGATACATATAAATTAAAAAAAAAAAAAGAGTTGTTGCCCTATTTGTTACTCCCCCGCTGCTGTGCCACTGATTTTGAGTTCAAAGAAAGAAGACATGGAGTTTCTAGTTGATTTGGTAGAAATATGAGCAAATTTACCACTTTTTCATGTTGTATGTGTGAATTGGATATGAGTATGTGATATGTAGCTGATGCTATTAATATTAAAAAATAAATAAAATAAATAAAAAAAAAACTTCTGACTGCTTTCCTAAATGCATCTTTGCATGTATGTCCACATAAGTATATATATATACTAATATGCATAATGAGATCTGCATGAACAAACCTTTGGTTATAATTTGCAATGATTTGCAGTCAGTAAAGGAGCTATCATGAAGCCAGTCATGGAGATTAAAAAAAAATTTCAAAAAGGTGTGAGGGCCTGCCATGAAAGAGACATACATGGAAATAAATAAATAATGAGAAAAAAAATGAAAAGCATGTGTGCAACCATGCTCACGTATATTATCATGTACAATCAAGAATGTTATGGTTTGAATATTAATATATATGGGACCCACTACTATTGGTTTCATGTTAAAAATAAAAAAATAATAAAATTCACAACTTTGATGTTACATGCATAAAAGAGATGTTACTTAAGTTTGTGGAAATTAAGCAAAAAATACATGCACGATCATGTGCATTAAAATGAAGAATTCAAGAGGCCTTTATTTGAAGAAACCCAACATTATATATAATTATGTATTGGAGGGATCCTTGTGTTGTCTCAAATTTAAGATGTTGAAATAAATCCTAGCTCTCCTATTGAACTAATCAAATCTAAACCATTCAACTTTATGCCTCGAAGTTAAACTATTTGTGTTTGATGATGAAATCGGGACCCTTGATCAAGTTGAATCATTCACCATGCCTCGAACTTAAACCATTCTTGCTTGATGGTAAAATCACAACCCTCCAACCAAATTTACATTTATCCCTTGATATTGCCTTGAACTTAAACTGTTATTATTTGAGAATCAAATCTGAACCATTCATCCCATATTGCCTCGAACTTAAACCATTCTTGCTTAATGATAAAATCACAACCCTCCAATCAAATTTACATCCATTACTTGATATTGCCTCAAACTTAAACTGTTCTTATTTGATGATCAAATCTGAACCATTTATCCCATATTGCCTCGAATTTAAACAATTCTTGCTTGATGATGAAATCACAACCCTCCAATTGAATTTACCTCTATCTTTTCATATTGCCTTGAACTTAAGCTATCCTTACTTGATGATGAAATCATGACCCTCCCACCAAGTTAACATTTATCTCTTGATGATGAAATCATGACCCTCCCACCAAGTTAACATTTATCTCTTGGTGATGAATTCATGGCCCTCAAATCAAATTAACTTAAAAAAAAGAAATTGTTCATCTTGGGGCAACAACAAAATTTATTCTATAAATTGCAAAGTGATAATGAAGTATATTTCAAGGCAGCAATGAAGCAAGCAACATAATGACAAAGGCACAGGCAACGGCAACGATATATATATATATATATATATATATAAAATAATAAATAACATTTGTGATTCGATATATCCCCAGGTGTTTCCTCACCGACACGACGCCAGGGTGCGTATTTTCGATCCCACACATTCTGGCATGCCCGGTGGGACTCTTTTAATTCCTCCTCCCATCTTTGAGGCAAAAGTACAAGTAAAGGCTTACTTTTTATAACTCATGTATAAGAAAATTAATATTTATATTATTATTGCAGGTCTATTGGCGTTTAAGAGTTCAATCGCACCAGGGAGCCCTAAGCTGACTATTTTCCTTGGAGAAGGATCTGAAGTCCAATTACCCAACTGTGTTTTCAACACAGGAGCTGCTGGAGCTGAGATGGGATTCGGCACAATCTCTGAGTCGGTACAGTTTGTGAAAAGAACTCCGTCTTTGGAGGAAAACTTGACTATCCCACGACTTCCATCTAGGGGCCGTCGCCCAAATGTCATTGTTCCTGCATTTGAAAATAATGCTCTCGATGAGAAATTGATAAGTGCTCATGTTATAGTAATGTGAAGCGTTATTATCTTGCAATGAGCATTAATTTAATCAGATTTTATCACTAAAAAGTGTGCATTTGTTTACTTTTGTGCATTGAAGGGTTGTGGAGAAGATCTAGAGAAAAAGAAGGAAGAATAGGTTATGTTCGCCGTTGTTGAGGAGTTCTCGGACCAAGCAAGGAACAAGGCACGAGTCTAGACTTATGGGTGTGTGCCAACCTCCATTGGAGGGGCACAAGAGCAGTCACACTCACAAAAATCTATAACTCGTGTAGCATTGGAGAACTTCGCCAATGAAGAGAAATGAAGTAATCGACATAATCTACCGTTGATTGTGTGCCCAATTCAACGGCCTCGATGAAGAACGATGGATTCGGGAGTATTTCGGAGAAGTACTGTAGCAGGTACCGTAGGAAAATACTGTAGCAGCTACTGTTCACATTCTGCCGAAATTCAGAATTCTAGAGAGTTCACACGGCGTGTGGAAATTTCACACAGCCGTGTGAATTAATTTTCCAGCAAGCCAGAGAGTTCACACGAGCGTGTGGAAATTCCACACGGCCGTGCACTGTAGCAGAAACACTGTTCCAGGTGCCGAGAAATCACGATTCCAGAATTTCCACACGGCCGTGTGGAATTAACACACGGGCGTGTGGAATTTCTAGATTTTCACAGAAGTCCGATTTCAGCCTATAAATAGCCCGTTTTCATATCTATTTGGGGACCCTTCCCTTTGATCACTTAGATATCTTTTGGGGGGCTTTCGGCTAGGGTTTGGAGAGGTTCTTGGAGGTCTTTGGAGGCGATTAAACGGCATCGACATCGACATCCTTTGGAAGAAAGCTATTGGGGAAGCTCTCATCGGCATTTATTTGTCGAGGTGTGCCTTAGGCTTGACAAGGCATTCGTTGGAGAAGACACGCGACTACACAAGACCATCGATACGATCTACAAGGGGGTTTTCTTTATGGTTTTCATGCATATGTTCTTAAACTATTTATTGACTTTGTATTGCTCCATGGAGAGCTAAACCCTAGTGGGTATTCGGACTTGTAAACCCTAGGATGATATTGTTTCTATGACTTTTATTATGCTTTCTTAATTTAATGTTCTATTATTGAGTTCCAATCTTGCATGCCGATTGTATGAGATTTTCCCTTAGCCGTGACACTAGGGTTGAGAATCTATTAGGTTATCCTTTGAGGGTGTGACAACCTCTATAGGATTAGACTACACAAGGTTGGAGAGGGTTGAGAGGGAGAGTTGTGAGGTAGCGATGTACCCCTTTCCCCTCGGGTGTGGTTTCTCCCTACCTCCGTTTCCTTGATTCATTAGCGGTCGAGATAGAGTGAAGTGCTAGGTAGATAAACTCCCCTGGGGCTTAGTTACGCGAGTAACAGAGTGAAGGGTTGAAGTGAATCCTACGCACTGGGGCTTAATCTAGACTAGGGTTCTTCCACCTGGACCAAAGGGTTAGAACTACACATAGGAACAGGTTTTACCACTAGGAGTCCCTAGAACTTAATGCAATCCCACGTAGTATGAGGCTTAGGTAGATATACTCCTCTAGGGCTTAGTTGACAGGTCAACGTGAGTCAAGAGTCGTAGTGAATCCTAATGCCAGGGCATAGTGTTGGGGTTAGTCACGGTTGACCTTATGTTTGGGACCGTGTGTTTAAGGATATCCTCGACTCAATTAGACATCAATTAGAGGGTATAATACTAGTCTTGCACTAGAAGCATTAGTCTTAGGGGGAGCTTTGTCCGGGTACCCCATCTTTATATCGATTACCTCTCCTACCCTCATTATTCTTCTTGCACTCTTTCATTTTCTTTTTACATTTATATATATATACTTTTCTCATCATCGACTTCTTTCATAGCTAAATAGCGATAACACTTGTTTCTGAACACTATTCCCTGTGGATACGACTACCCACTCACCAGGGTATTTTTATTACTTCGACAACCCGTGCACTTGCGGGGTACACACGCAAGGGGTATGTCAGAAAGCAAGAACCACTGTTTTTCAGAGGCTGTCATGTCCTAAGAAGATAGTTTCTACAGATGATCAAGACGATGAACCCACTTTCACTGTTACTGCCAAAGGAAAAGAAAGTGGGATTTTTCGATCCAAGGAAATTAAGCCCAGAAAAAGTGTGTTTTCAAGGCTGACTCCTAGGAAGATGAAAATGCCAAATTACAACTTAAATTTTGTGTCATTTCAAGATCAAAAGGATAATCGAATGGGTTCATTCAAAAATTCCTTCGGACCACTTAATATGGTTAAGAAGAATGTAACCACTGCTGAGCTGCATTACCAACCATATGAAAAGAAAGGCGGTAGACCCCCAAAATCTCACAAAAATTTCTTTGGCAACAATATTTATAAGATATATGCAAAATCGAAGAAATTGCAATCAAACCAAATGAGACCAAGAGAATTCTACCAAAAGAAGAGGTAGTTAGTGCTGAGCGCACTTAAAACTGTCTTTAATCGAATCACTTTGCCAGATGATCAAGTTTCACAATAGCAAGCTTTACATAGTCAAGCTTTAGTTTCTTACTCAAAGTTTGACAGAAAGAAGGAGAGTGAAGATGAAGATATATCCGATGTAGATGTCGAGGTACACACTGTCTGTATGATTACCGAAGCTCAAGGAGATCCGACAGCTGAACACGAACAACCAGGGCCAGTCACAAGATCTCGTAGACGGGCACCAGATTCTCAAAGCATGGTTAGAGAAGAAGGTTCAAGCCATGTTCCACATGATGCACCAAAAGATTACAAGGGGGCAGACTGACATGACCCCTTGCGTGTATCCCGCAAGTGCACGGGTTTGTCGAAGTAATAAAAGTTACCCCGGTGAGAGGGTAGTTGAATCCATAGGGAATAGGGAGTTAGAATACAAGATTTCAATATTAAAACTATGCGAAGTACCGAAAAGTGATTAATTGATTCGATGATTGAATTATGGAAACAATTATGCTAGAAAATGAGAAATTAAATAGAAAGATGGAAGATGAGAGAGTGCAAGTAAAAGAGAATAGAGAGGACTAGTAATGAATGAAATAGGGCATTCGGACAAGCTACCTCTAGGGTCTATGGTTCTAGTGCAGGACTATGCTATTATACTTTCCTATTGATGTTTAATCAAATCGAGGATATCCTAAGACTCATGGTCCCAAACCTAAGGACAACCGTGACTAACCCCAACACTATGCCCCAGTATTAGGATTCACGTCACCCTTCACTCTATCGCTCGCACGACTAAGCCCCAGGGGAGTATATCTACCTAAACCTCACACTACGTGGGATTGCTTTAAGCTCTAGGGATTCCTAATGGTGAAACCTATTCCTATGTGTAGTAGTTCTAACCCTTTGGTCCAGGTGGAAGAACCCTAGTCTAGATTAAGCCCCAATGCATAGGATTCACTTCAACCCTTCACTCTGTTATTTGCGTAACTAAGCCCCAGGGGAGTTTATCTGCCTAGTACTTCACTCTATTTCGACCGCTATGAAATCAAGAAAACGGAGGTAGGGAGAAACCATGTCGGAGGAGAAAGGGGTACATCGCTACCTCACAACTCTCCCTCTCAACCCTCTTCAATCTTAAGTAGTCTAACCCTAAGGAGTTGTCACACCTCCAAAAGGCAACCTAAATTGTTCTCAATCCTAGTGTCACATCTAAGAGAAAACATTAACAAGATGAAATTAAGATTGAAACTCAATTTTATTCATCAATAATGGAAAAGCATAATAACAATGTCAAAGAAGCATAAGAGCCCTAGAGTTTACAAGTCCGAATACCCTTAAGGGGTTTAGCTCCTCATGGAGCTATACATGTTCATCAATGTATGAAAGAAAGCACAAAATAAGGACATCAATGAAACCCCCTTGCGTATGGTGTGGCCGTGGTCTTGTGCGGCCGTCGAACGTCGGTGACAATGCCAATGACACGCGCTAAACCTCCACGAAATCCTCTCCGAAACCCTAGCCGGACTCCACCAAGTTGAAGAGAAAGATAGGTCAAAAGATATCCCAAAAGGTCTCCAAAATCGCCTTTTATAATGTTGAATCGCGGCTTTAAAATTTGACTTATCAGGGGCTTCACACGGCCGTGTGGAATTAACACACGGGCGTGTGAAGTTTCTGTCTGCTGAAAAATTAATTCACACGGCAGTGTGTTAATTCCACACGCCCTTGTGAATTCTCTGGAATTCTGAATTTCAGCCGAAAGTGAACAGTAACTTACTACAGTGTTTTACTACAGTAACAAAACTGCAGTGCTGCTACAGTACTCGCCCGAAATGCTCCAGAATCTGTCGTTCTTCATCGAGGCCATTGAATTGGGCACACAATCAATGGTAGATCATGCCGATTGCTTCAAGTCTCCTTCTTGGTGAAGTTCTCCTAAGCCACACGAGTTAGACTTGTTGTGAATGTGACTGCCTTTGTGCCCCTCCAAAGGAGGTTGGCATACACTCACAAGTCCAAGCTCGTGCCTAGTTCCGTGCTTGGTCCGAAAACTTTCCAACATCGACGAACACGACCTAATTTCGTTCTTCTTCTCCAATTTAGCTCCACAAACCTTCAATGCACAAGAATACACAAATGCACGCCATTTAGTGATAAAAACTGATAAAAGATATGCTCAATGTAAGATAATAACGCTTCGCGGTACTATAACACAAGCACTTATCACAGACCCTCCAAACGAAGATGATGAAGATGAACTAGCTTTTTTTATGAACCAGAACAACATCCTGGAGAATCGGGAATCAGAATACAAGAAGATGAATGAAAATATGATGATGTTAATGAATACAGTGTTCTAGATGCAAAAGCAAATGGCAGCCTTGATGGTAAATCACCCATAACAAGTACAGAAGTCAAATGATCAAATTCCTCAACCAAAAGAGACTGTTCAAGAAATGGGGCCAGGAGGAACAACAAGTATCCCTATCAAAGAACATTCAGCTGTAATGACTCGGGAGGAGATACAACAAATGGTGGCTACCGAACTTAAACATGCCAAAACAGCGAGATAAGAGTTGATAGTGACAAACCTTATCCTGGCTATCATGATTTGGTACCTTATCCCAAAGGATACAATGTGCCTAAATTCAAACAATTTAATGGGATTGGTAATCCTGATCAGCACTTGGCTCACTTTGTAATAGCATGTGGGGACACAAGCGCAAAGCCATCACTTCTCCTCAGATAATTTTCTGCCAGTCTCACAGGAGTTGCATTTGAGTGGTATGCAAGTTTGCAACCCGAATCGATTCAGAATTGGCAACAGATGAAAGATGCATTTAGAGTACGGTTTGGAGGTGTCAGCGATAAGATTACAATAGCTGATCTTGCAGCCACTCGCCAAAACAAAGATGAGAAAGTAGTTGACTACGTTATGAGATGGACAAACCTGAGTATTAAATGTGAACAACCCCTGGATCAACCTCAAGCAGTGGGATTGTTACTCGGGAACATTGACAGCTGTATGGCACCTTTCTTAAGTACGTCTGGCATCACCACATTTCAAGAGTTGATTTCACAAGCCAAGAAACTGGAAAGGACTAGCCCGAGGATGTTGTCTAATTTCCAAACTTCCAAAACTGACAAGCCATTGCTACAACCTTCAATGATGATAAAGGAAACGGCACAATAGAGCCACATAAACCAGAACAAGCTATGCCACCCATCTTAGGTGCGCCTGGAAATGAACCAAGGGCCATTCCCTCTTTGAAGGAGAGGATGAACAAAAAGGACTCTTTTCGAAGAGATAAAGTACTAAAAATTTTTAAAGATACCGTGAATGGAGGCCTACAATTGCCTGAGTGTAAAAGACCAGAAGAACAGAGTAAGAAAGATCATCCTAATTATTGTCCATACCATAGAGTGTTAGGACATACAATTGAAGACTGTTATATCTTTAAAGATTGTCTTGAACGTTAGTATCAAGAAGGGAAGATCACACTCTCCAAGAGTGTCCTTTTGGAATAGCCTGCTGAACATATCCGATACGTGACAACCCCAGACTATGAGGAATTATCCCAAGGAGAAGTCACAGTGGTGGGTAATAAAATAATGCTCCCATCAATATTTGATGGTAAACCTCCTTCTGTTGTAGAAGAATTGTGGGAAGTATTCATATCCAAAAAATCAAAAAAGATGTTGAAGAAGTTGGCCGAGCTCCCAGGGATCAAGTGGATAAATGTCGAGAAACCTCCTGAAGGGCTTCCAATAAAGCAAACTAAGAAGAAAAATAAGAAGAAGAAATAGAAGCGTGAACACTCAAAGCACAAGAAGTCCATCATAGAAGAATATATTGATTCTCTCGAAGAATATAAACAGAAGGAAAGGGTGTTGATCACTCTTAAAGACTATTTCCCCCAAGAGGTTAAAGAGCTACTTGAGGAATTAGTTGAAGAAAATGATGAAATAGTGCAGGTGAAAACTTGTAGGGCTATTTCTGGAGCTGAATACCTTACATATGATCAAGATGATGATGAGGATAGTTTTTCTGAGTCGGAAGAGTTGTATGATCACCATGGTCAGCCTTACATCGGCAAGAAGCAGCAAAAGAAGACGGCATTCAGAGAAAGGGTAAAGAAGGCAAATTCCAAACTCTTAGAGCCACAATATTCAGAAAAGACAAAGAAACCATACTATATTCCAAAAGCCCTGAAGTATAAAGTCCTGAGAAAAGTGATGCCTGCTAAAGAAATCCCTTCTTTCATTCAAAAAGTGACAGAGGAATCAGCTAACAGGCTAATGCGACTGCATATCACTGATAATAGATGGGATGAATCTGGGAGATATCCGCCAGAGTTAACAGGTGATAATTTTGATCAAGAAATCGTGAAGCCTACATCCTCAGTAATAAATGTCAAGGATAAGTCCATTCCTTCAGACATCAAAATCAGAAAAGACAAAAGAAGAGAGCTTTTTAATCGGGCCATGGAAGAAGGGCTAGACTTACCCAAGCCCAAAATGCCGTGTTTGATGCATTTGGATAGCCACCCAAATTACTGTCTAAATCACCGACTCATGGGACATACTATAAAAGATTGTCGAAATTTTCAAGAATGGCTATAAAAGCAAGTTTCGATGGGAAACTTGAAGTTGAATGATGATGATTTTGAAGTAAGAGGTGTTTGTTACGCCATAGCATGCCAGGAAAGTTCTGATGATGAATTGAATTTTCTAGATGAAGAGGATGAGGTATCATGCCATGTACATCAAATGCAGCTTAAAACTGGCAAGCTACTCCAATCAAGACAGGCTTCCAATTTTAATGATAAAAATTAAGGGAAGATGATAGAAGAGGAGAATGTCTCACCAAAGAAACCCTCGAAAAAAACAAACTACAATATCTTGGCACACCTGAAGAAAGTCCCAGCTCTACTCAGCATGTATGATACACTGATGATGTCAGTAGAAGTCAGGGAATCTTTAATACATGGCCTACAAAACCCTGAGGAGTATCAGGCTTATTTTGCTGAAATAAACATGACAGAAGCTTTGTATGCAACACATACACTTTCAGTATCATTCACTAATGAAGACTTATTACTTGGAACCGCAGAACATAATAGACTATTGTATGTGACAGGGTCTTGTGATGGGATAAAGATCAATCGAATTCTTGTTGACCCAGGGTCTTCCCTAAACCTAATGACCCTCAATACTCTTCAGGCATTAGCTCTGGAAATATGCCATTTATCTCCAGAAAGGATCATTATTCAAGGCTTCAATCAGCATAGTCAGAAGGTATTGGGATCTATCACTCTCCCGATCAAGTTTGGAAAGATCATGTCTGATGTGAAGTTTCATGTGATTGATGCCGATGCTTCATATAAAGCTTTGTTGGGTATGCCATGGATTCATGAAAATCAGATGGTCCCATCAACCCTTCATTAGTGCATGAAATATATGGTGGATGGAGTAGAATGCAGAATTGATGGTGAAATTCAACCCTTCGGTGTCCATGAAATACATTATGAGGACGCCAAATACTATCTTAGTGTCTCCAAAGGGGGCAAAATACTAAACTTAAAGGAAAAGTCATTGGTGAAACTATCTAAAGCTAGGCCAATACCTGAAAAGAAAGAATCGGCATTGCCTCATTATGGTAGTGATACTGAATCTTCAGAAGATGAAAATGACACAAGTCAAACTAAAGGGTCTGCCCAAGAAAGTACACTGCATATCACAAGGGTTCCAGATGGTCTCTGTAAATCCCTAGATGATTTGAAGATTAATACAGTCGAGCAATTGAAGACATTCTACGTGCCAGCTCGAAATGAGAATGAAAGAGGTATCCTCTTCGACAAATTTAAAAATAACAAAATTTCAAGTGATGACATTATACATATTGAACAAGATAAGGATAGAGAAGTTCAACCTATAAACTTCCCAAGCCAGTACCCTAATAAACTCAGGAGAATAGTTGAAGAGTTTGGGGGCAAAATAAACTAGTCAAAGAAATCATATCAAAATTTTCATCAACTATGGAACCATTCTCATCCAGACAAGAGAGGGATAGGTTATTTTGAATCTTCCAGGCATTCGTGTTACATGATGGAGTCTAAAGAAGAAGAAGATGGTAAAATGAAAAGTGCATCACCTGAATTAGAGGATGGTGGTCAAGCAACAATTGATGAGTTAATTGAAATCAATTTGGGAAGTGATGAAGACCCTGAGGCCAACTTTCTTAAGTGCACAACTGACAGAAGAACAAAAAGAATCATTCAAGGCTCTTTTGAAAGAATATGTTGACTGTTTTGCCTGGAATTACAATGAGATGCCAGGATTGGAGAATGATGTAGCTGTTCACAGATTAGCTATTGACCCCAACACTATTCCAATCAAGCAAGCACCAAGAAAAAAGAAGTTGATAGAAGCAAACTTCATCAGGGAAGAAAAATACCCAGATTGGGTTGCCAGTATAGTACCTGTGAAGAAAAAGAATGGTCAGATATGGATATGTGTTGATTTCAGAGATTTGAACAAAGATGTCCCAAAGATGATTTTTCTCTACCAGTCATGGAGATCATGATCGACAATACCTCAGGGTATGAGATGTTCTCCTTTATGGATGGATACTCAAGGTATAATCAAATTAAGATGCACCCAGATAATGAGAAACATACTACCTTCCGAACACCTATGGGCATATATTGTTACAGGGTGATGCCTTTTGGCTTGAAGAATGAAGGGCAACGTATCAAAAGCTATGACCAGAATATTTGATGATTTGATTCATAAGGTCGTCGAATGCTATGTTGATGATCTGGTAGTGAAAACAAATTCAAAACATAAACATCTTGAAGATTTGAGAACCGTTTTCAGACGCCTCAGGGAATATAAATTGAAAATGAACCCAATGAAATGCGCCTTTGGAGTCTTATCAGGAAAATTTTTAGGTTTCATTGTGAGACATTGGGGGATAGAAGTAGACCCTTCTAAGATAAAGGCAATTTTGGAAATGCCACCACCACAGACATTGAAGCAATTGCGGTCTTTTGAAGGGCGTTTAGCATATATCAGAAGATTTATTTCCAACTTATCAGGAAGATGCAAGCCTTTTTCCAAGCTGAATAAGAAAAATACGCCTTTTAAGTGGGATACTGAATGTCAAAAAGCTTTTGAAGATATTAAGCAGTATTTGCTGAATCCACCAGTATTTAGCAGCACCGATTTCAGGAAAGCCACTAATCTTATATATGGGTGCTTTAGAAGGGTCATTGGGAGCTATGCTAGCTCAAAACAATGAAGATGGCAAAGAAAATGCATTGTAATACCTTAGCAGAATGTTGATAGGAGCTGAGAGTAAATATATACCCATTGAAAAACATTGCTTGGCCTTAGTGTTTGTAGTGAAGAAATTGAAACATTACTTGCTGGCGCACAAAATTATTCTCATATCAAAAATTGATCCCCTAAAATATCTCATGACGAGGCCACTACTCACAGGAAGACTTACAAAATGGGCATTGATCTTAATGGAGTTTGATATAACATACACTCCGCAAAAAGCTATTAAGGGGCAAGCACTAGCAGATTTCCTGGCGGCACATCCTCTCTTTGATAACTCACCCCTAAACTATGATCTCCCTGATGAAGAGACGCTTACAGTAAAAGAGGGAGAATGGCAACTGTACTTTGATGGAGCGTCATCCATAAATCCAGCACTCAGATATGAGATTCCACAAATCAAAGCTGGGATAGGGCTTGTGTTTGTTACACCAGAAGGAGGAATCCTTAGATATGCACTTTCTCTTATAGAGCCATGCAAAAATAATGAAGCAGAATATGAAGCTCTCATAGCTGGTTTGGAATTGGCAATCCAAATGGAAATTCAACATATCCATATATTTGGCGATTCACAACTCATTATCAAGCAAATTGAAGGAGAATTCAAAATATACAAAGATGAACTTCTTAAATACTATAAGAAGGTCAAAATGTTAATGAAGAAAATTCCTCAAGTGCAGCTAGAGAGGGTTTCAAGATCAGAAAATGGAGAAGATGATTCTTTGGCAAGAATAGCGAAGGAGCTGGCAAATCCAGATCATGATGAAATTCAAATCACTATAAGGAATAGAAGACCCATAAGTACAATACTCAGCGATGTTGAAGAAGAAAATATTGAAGGGAGCAGTGAAGTCTTCACTCTCGAAATGCCAGAAGAAGATTGGAGGCAATCATTCATGGAATATTTGACATATGATAAATTGCCTGGGAATAAATCAGAAAGCCTTCAAATAAAATGAAGAGCTCTAAGATTCACCTTTATTAATGACACATTGTATCGCAGATCATATGATCAGCTACTCTTACGATGTCTTTCATATGAAGAAGCAAAAGAAGTCATGCATGATACACATTTCGGGATATGTGGTGCACACCCATCGGGACCCAAGATGCGACTCAAGATTAAGTGCATGGGATATTATTGGCCAACCATGGTCAGAGATTGCATTGAATATGCTAAAAAAATGTCATCTATGTCAAATTCATGGGGATTTTATTCATCAACATCCAAATCCCTTGCATCCCACAGTCTCCTCATGGCCTTTTGAGATATGGGGAACAGATGTGATTGGCCCCATTGAGCCTCCATCATCTTCCGAGCATCGATTCATATTGGCTACAACATACTATTTCTCTAGATGGGCAGAGGCAATTCCTTTAAGAGAAGTAAAGACTGAGAACATCATAAAATGTTTTAGAGAAAATATCCTATACAGGTTTGGAACTCCGAGAAGAATTATATCAGACAATGGCCTTGCTTTCAAAAGCTTCAAAATTGGGAGATTTGCACAACATCACAAAATAGACTGGAGGTATACCTCCATCTATAATACGAGAGCAAATGGGTTGGCAGAAGCATTTAACAAGACTCTCTCAAAATTGCTAAAGAAGGCTGTGTCTAAAAATAAAAAGGATTGGCACGATAGACTTTCTGAGATGCTATGGGCATATCGTACTGACACGACCCCTTGCGTGTGTACCCTGCAAGTGCACGGGTTGTCAAAGTAATAAAAATACCCTGGTGAGTGGGTAGTTGTATCCACAGGGAATAGTGTTCAGAAACAAGTGTTATCGCTATTTAGCTATGAAAGAAGTCGATGATGAAAGAAGTATATATATATATATATATATATATATATATATATATATATATATGTAAAAGAAAATAAAAGAGTGCAAGAAGAATAATGAGGGTAGGAGAGGTAATCGATATAAAGATGGGGTACCCGGACAAAGCTCCCCCTAAGACTAATGCTTCTAGTGCAAAACTAGTATTATACCCTCTAATTGATGTCTAATTGAGTCGAGGATATCCTTAAACACACGGTCCCAAACCTAAGGTCAACCGTGACTGACCCCAACACTATGCCCCGGCATTAGGATTCACTACGACTCTTGACTCTCGTTGACCTGTCAACTAAGCCCTAGAGGAGTATATCTACCTAAGCCTCACACTACGTGGGATTGCATTAAGTTCTTGGGACTCCTAGTGGTAAAACCTGTTCCTATGTGTAGTTCTAACCCTTTGGTCCAGGTGGAAGAACCCTAGTCAAGATTAAGCCCCAGTGCGTAGGATTCACTTCAACCCTTCACTCTGTTACTCGCGTAACTAAGCCCCAGGGGAGTTTATCTACCTAGCACTTCACTCTATCTCGACCGCTAATGAATCAAGGAAACGGAGGTAGGGAGAAACCACACCCGAGGGGAAAGGGGTACATCGTTACCTCACAACTCTCCCTCTCAACCCTCTCCAACCTTGTGTAGTCTAATCCTATAGAGGTTGTCACACCCTCAAAGGATAACCTAATAGATTCTCAACCCTAGTGTCACGGCTAAGGGAAAATCTCATACAATCGGCATGCAAGATTGGAACTCAATAATAGAACATTAAATTAAGAAAGCATAATAAAAGTCATAGAAACAATATCATCCTAGGGTTTACAAGTCCGAATACCCACTAGGGTTTAGCTCTCCATGGAGCAATACAAAGTCAATAAATAGTTTAAGAACATATGCATGAAAACCATAAAGAAAACCCCCTTGTAGATCGTATCGATGGTCTTGTGTAGTCGCGTGTCTTCTCCAACGAATCCCTTGTCAAGCCTAGGGCACACCTCGACAAATCAATACCGATGAGAGCTTCCCTAATAGCTTTCTTCCAAAGGATGTCGATGTCGACGCCGTTTAATCACCTCCAAAGACCTCCAAGAACCTCTCCAAACCCTAGCCAAAAGCCCCCCAAAAGATATCCAAGTGATAGAAGTGGAGGGTCCCCAAATAGATCTGAAAACGGGCTATTTATAGGCTGAAATCGGGCTGAAATCGGAGTTCCACACGCCCCTGTGTTAATTCCACACGGCCCTGTGAAAAACCAGGAATTCCACACGCCCGTGTCTTAATTCCACACGGCCGTGTGGAAATTCTGAAATCGTGATTTTTCGGCACTATGAACAGTAACTTTGCTACAGTGTTTTTACTACAGTTCTTTTGCTGCAGTGCACGGCCGTGTGGAATTTCCACACGCCCGTGTGAACTCTCTGAAATCCTGATTTTCGGCAACAGTGAACAGTAGCTTGCTACACTACTTTCGCTACAGTATTTTGGCTACAGTACTGCTACAGTACTTAGCCGAAATGCTCCTGAATTCATCGTTCTTCATCGAGGCCATTGAATTGGGCACACAATCAATGGTAGATTATGTCGATTACTTCATTTCTCTTCTTTGACGAAATTCTCCAATGCTACACGAGTTAGACTTTTGTAAATGTGACTGCCCTTGTGCCCCTCTAATGAAGGTTGGCACACACCCACAAGTCTAAACTCGTGCCTTGTTCCTTGCTTGGTCCAAGAACTCGTCAACAATGGCGAACATAACCTATTCTTGCTTCATTCTTCTCCAAATTGGCTCCACAACCCTACAATGCACAAAAGTAAACAAATGCACACTTTTTAGTGATAAAATCTGATTAAATTAATGCTCATTGCAAGATAATAATGCTTCGCATTACTATAACACGAGCACTTATCACGTACCACGTACAGGACTCCGACATAATGCACACCGTACTCTTTAGTGTTTGGAACTGAAGCAGTCCTACCCTCTTGAAATTCAAATACCTTCATTAAGGATGGCGTTACAGAATGAAATATCAAATGAAGATAATGTTGAACTTCGCCTAGATGAGTTGGATTCTCTTGATGAAAAAGGATAGAAGTACAACAAAATCTTGAAGTTTACAAAGCAAAGATGTTCCAAGCCTATAATAAGTTGGCTAGATTTTGCACATTTACAAAAGGAGAAATGGTTCTTATCCTCAAAAGACCTATCATCACCAACAAGCGAGGCAGGGGCAAATTCAAAGCAAATTGGGAAGGCCCATATGTAGTGGAGATCGTCTACGAAGGAGGCGCATACCCACTCATTGATACGAATGGAGAAAGATCCATGCCACCTATCAATGGTCGCTTTTTAAAGAAGTATTATACAAAATGTAAAATGTTTATCTATGATGGAACGTATGGTCCTTTAAATATAAAAAGAGTTGACCGGTCATGTACGATTGTACGTACTTCCTGAGGCAAAACATTGACTTTTGCGTGTTTTTGTTTATAATGAAATGCATGGCATGATATTTTAAAGCTTTATTCTCATAAATCAAGACATTAAATTTTGGTTGCTTTTCTTCATTAAAAAAAAATGAGAATTAAGATAATTACATTGTTTTAATTCCATCATTAAATGAATAATCTTCGAAGCCAATCACCAAAGCATATGTAACGAAATATATATATATATATGAAATGGAAAGAAAATAAATCATACTAAAGAAAATATCTATGTTCATAACAAAAGTCTCAAAACCAATTGCTAAAGCATATATATACTCAAAATTAATTACCAAACTAACTAAACAAATAAAGCAATGATAAAGTTCTTCAATGCATGAGAACTTGAGTGCAAGACTCCTTGGCTTTCTCCAGTCTATCAATCAATGTGGTGAAGAGAGCAATATGATTATCATCTGAATCATCTTCCTATGCCTCAGCAAGTTGTGTTCTATTTTCATCCAATGTAGTTTGCAAGTTGGTTTGTGTGAGAGTAGAAATTTCTAAGGATTGGTCTAAAGTTGTCACTTCTTCACGCAAAATCTCTATCTCATCGGAAATCTCATGAACCTTGTTCTGAAGTTGGTGGTGTTCTGCTTCAATTTTCTGAAGTCTATCCTTCTTCATATTGTTGTTATTGATCAAATTCACTCTATGCTTGTTAAGATCCTCAAGTGCTGATGTTGTACTTAGCACACGATCTTTAGCTTTTTGCTTATGTACATGAGCTTGGATGCTAGGGTTCTCTGAAAGCTCTTTAACAAAGGATGCACATTGAGATACCTTCCCAAGAACATATTCAAGATCGTTCAAGTTGATGCCAAAGGACATAAGAATTGTACTTGATGCTTTCACCTCATCAACAATGGTCTGGTAGTTGTATTGATCAAGAGACTTAATGCTCTCAACCATCTCATCTCGCAAGAATAATATGGCATTATTCAAACCTAATAGAAATAAGAAATAAAAAAAAGTTAATTAAATTAAATAAATAAAAATTTTATTAAAAAAAATTAAAAAAAATTTACCTTGTGGGGTTGACGAAGATGGGCCTGCATTAGTGTCAATGTTAGCACTAGTATGCTCAAACTCTTCTGTATGTTGTCTTAAAGATGAGGGGTCATCACTTGCTTGAATGGATAAATGTCAAGAATTTTTGTCAAATATATATATAAATGAATACAAATAAAAATGAAATTACCCTCAGTCTGTTTGAATGTTGACGTAACTTCGACATTTGTGTCATCATCCTCTAATGCTTTTGTGGAGGAAGGAGAATGTTTAATAAACTCTTCAGAAGGAGTTTGTCCCAAGGATGGCGCACTTTCATCATGTTGAACATCTAAATTTCAAAAGATGTGTTAATATGAAATGAATAGGTGAACAAATAAATAAAAAAATATACATATATACCTTCTGGGATCAATGGTGAATGGTGTTGTGGTTCATTCTCTAAGACAGTTGGTATATCGCCTAAGACATGGTCAAATGCAAATAAGGACAAAATAAAAAATAAATTAAAATAAAATAAAATTTGATCATACCATGTGGTTGATCAGGGATGATTTCCTCATTTTGGGCGGGTATGATATTTTCGGATGGCGTATCATCAATTTGTATACCTACTTAAAAAAAAATTGGAGTAAAAAAAATAATAAATAAATAATTTGAAAGGTGGACGAAGCAACAACACATATGCTGATGATATATATATATATATATATATATATATATATATATATATATAAAGGAGAAGGTTATTAAAAAAAAAAGTGGGGGGGGGGGGCGGAAGTGTAAAAGACCGCGAATTAATAAGCATGTGCAGGTGTAATGGTTTATATAATAATAATAATAATAATAATAATAATAATGACAGAAGTGGAGGTTAAAAAAAAAAGAATTGGCGAACAAAACTAGAAAAAGGCAGAGGTTCATGTGCTGATGATTGTAAATATATATAATAAAATAATATATGTATATATAATAATAACAAAAGTAAAGAAAATATAAGCTTATTATGCAATATAAAAAAGAGGAAATTAATGCACAGTATCTCGAGTTCGTTGCCGTTTTACAAGAGTAGGTGGATCAAGAGAGTGATCCCGTTTGGAGATGGGGCTAAAGGGACCAATGAAAACACTTTCGTTGATAAATTGGGATCTTCTCGAGGATTGACCTCGCTCCCTATTTGTGCTAGGCTCCCCTTGAATTAAGGATGTGATGCTTTGATTGAAAAAAGCTTGGACATTGTTGAACCACTTTTGTGCATAGATTAATAAGAAGTTACCACTCCTGTCATGCTCAGGAATATAAAACAAACTTGAAGTATTTTGGCGAGCAAAATGAACACAATAGCCTGCGAGAATCCCAATGGAGGAAGGCTTTCTAGGGATATTAACATACTTAGGAAAATATTGGTCATAACCAAATTGACGCCCAAATCGATGAGGATTGTAAGGTTCTGTATAAATATCCCAAGCACAGCGTAGTGGAAGAACTCCACAATGAAGACAAATTAGATACTCTGTGGTGTAAAAGTCTAAAGCTTCTGGTCCAGTAGAATATCTAGAATCTCGTATTCTCTCACTGTTATGTTGTAGAAATGGAAATGGACGACATACAAAATTGTCTTCACATCTAATAAATTTCCTCACATTCAAAGGACAATCAAATGGAGTGGGAGAAGCATTCATATAATATAACATCTCCGGTATCTCCAAAAGTCCTGGAATAGTAGGTGTGCTGTCATGAATTTTCCTCCGAAGATATACTCTAGCAAAGTGACATTCGGCCCATGCATATAAAAAATGAGAAGGAAAAATTTTCGTAGGAAATCCAGGACCTTTCTTATGATTGACCATGGCATTCAATCCTACATATATGCGTGCTAAAATAGCGGGAGCGAAAGCAATTTTCTTTTTACGCACAATGTCAGAAGCCATCACAAAAACTCATGGTCTAATCATATTATAGTTTCCTGGCATGATAAAATAGCAAATCCATAGGGACACGAAAGCAGCTAAATCAGTATCAGGAGAAGGTTTTGGTGGAGGATTCTCCCTTCAATCAAATCTTGCTTTCTTTCTAAAAAAGTCTATCCAATGATCAAAGGACACACCTTTGTCATGTTGAGAAAAATCTTGTCTTGCAAGCCACTGATAGATATCAAAAAGGCTTCTCAAAATTGAAAAATCAGAAATTCCTCGTTGACGAAATACATCATTAGTGGGAACGAATTCATCATACATGTCGCTACAAATAGGCAACCCCCCAAGTCGCTTGATGTCCCACAAAGAAATTCCTACCTCTCCATGTAGGAAGTGAAAAGTGTTGGTCTCTGGACACCACAATTCCATCAACGCTTTATAGAAGTTAGGATCTATACTATATCGCCCAATAGAAGATACAATCCCTCCCACTAGCTCCACATGAGATAATTCATTGGAATAATTACTAATAATATCCTGGGCCCAATCAGCATAATCAGGAAAATCGATCAATTCATTTCTGATAGGATTTTTACCTTTCCATCCCGGATGGTGATTGATGATCTTATGTCCAAAAGATTGGAAAACATTTGAATCCTGTACACTCCCTTCAGGCTTTAGGTAAATTGCATCAATCTTGCTATCTTCATACCAGCGGTTCAGAGTAAGCCTCGTAGTGACTAAGCGAGCCAAAGGGCGCTTTACCCACTCTGAATGCTCTTCCCCTTCATAATTAACAACTGGTTCAGATCCTATTCCAAAAGCAGGATTATGCCTAGCAAAAATTTGACTATGTGGGAGTTCACTGCAAAATTGGTCAAGGTCCTAAAAAGAATCGTTTGGCGAATTGTTGGCCATGACAATACAAAAGATTTGAAGTTCCTACTTCTCTCACTCAAGCTTCCTAAAATTTTCGTGAGAAAAGTATGAAGGGGGCATTTGTTCATATAAATTTTTTCACATATTCTAATTCAAATCAAATCAAAATTTTAAAATATAATTATCTTAATCATATATAACAAAATTATAATGGAATTAGGATAATATATGATTAACAAATTTAATAATATTCAGATATATTTAAGATTGCTAAGAGCACAGATCTCGAGGCGATCAAAATATAAAAATCCTAAAATCAGCCGAGAGCACAGATTTCGAGGCAATCAAAATATTTAAATCTCCTGATCAGCCAAGAGCACAGATCTCGAGGCGATTAAAAATTTTTAAATCCCAAGATCACTAATAAAATAAAATATATAATAATAATAATAATAATAACAATAATATATACAATAAATAAAATAAAATAAATTAAATTAATTAAGTAATAAAAATTTTTAATTAAAAAAAATCAATCAAAATCAAAATCAAAATCAGATAAAAAAAATAATAATAAATGTCAAATCAAGATAAAATGAATAAATAAATAAATCAATTAAAGCAATATTAAATTAATAAATTTATAAAAAAGAGAAGAACAAAACGTGAGTGGTGGTTATCCCACGATAAAAATAAATAATAATAATAATAATAATAATAATAAAAAATAAAAATAAGATAAGCAATAAGATAAACAATAATATATATATATATATATATATATATATATATATATATATATATATATATAATAAATTAATACTAATAAGATAAATTAAATAAATAAAATCCTATAAATAAATAAGTATATAAAATAATAAAATCAAAAGAAAATAAAATAAAATGTATATAATAATAATTTAAAAAAATCAAAATAAAATAACAATAACAATAACAATAATAATAATAATAATAATAATAATAATAATAATAATAATAATAATAATAAGTTATATAAAATCAGAATAAAATAATATTGGGTTGGTTGTGGTCAATGGACGGGGTTGGTTATGGAGAGAGACTCCACGATCGTCCACAGCGAAGTTTGATTGTCTTTAAAAAGAAGATGGAGCCAGTGAAACCAAGGAGGAGATTTTGTTTTTTTTTTTTTAAAAAAAAAAGAGAACTAGAGAAAAAAAAAGGCTAAAGAAGGAGAAGAAGGTGCGTTTTTTTTTTTCTCCTGATCAAACTTAGATAGATATATATAAATAAAAAAAGAGTTGTTGCCGTATTTGTTACTCCCCCGCTGCGTTTGTCGTCGTGGTTGCTGCCGTCTTTGGTGATCGTTTGTTGCCGCTGCTGCCTAGGCGAGCGAGGGTGGAATATCCCTCGCTCGCTTGACCCAAAGCTACTCATTGTCTCTCCTTCCTGTGACCAACGTGAGCGAGGGTGGAATATCCCTCGCACGCTTGACTAAAAGTTCCCACCATCGCTTGTTCCCGCTGCCGCCAAGGCGAGCGAGGGTGGAATATCCCTCACTCGTTTGACTGTGACTCGATCTCACTGGAAGATCTCCCAAGTGTCAAGCTAAAGAAGTCCATGATCGGGGCTGCCGCTCGCCAGCTCGGCGATGGAACTTAGGGCATGATGCAATTCCTCAAACTCATCCTCACTTTGGGTCCTAGACCACCATCTTGAGAGGAAGAAGCGTTCTTGAAGCGACCAATCTCCATGCCCCCTCCTCTTAGCCTTAACCCTAGTTACTTGGGTTCTCAATTCGCTATTGTTTCAATGGCCGGTGAAACCAAGCAAGCCGAGCTCAAACATGTTGAGATTCCTGTTCCTTCACCAAAGAAAGATGCGATCTTGTTAAAAGTGAGAGTGGCACCTTTAAATCCAGTTGATTGAAAATTCAGGATGGCTTCTCTGAAGTCGTTCTTTCCTCCAAAATTTCCATGAAGCAGGAGAGGCTGTTGATGTTAGTACTGGAGTAAAGTCATTTAAACCTAGTGACAAAATTGTATCTTTGCTGGTCACTATGCAATCCAATTAGCAAAGCTAGGAAATTCTCATGTTACAGCCAAAATTGGTGTTCGGAATATAGAGCTTATGAAGAGTTTGGATGTTGATGAGGTGTTAGATTATAAGACCCCGGAAGGAGCAAGCTTGAAGAACCTATCAAGAAAGAAATATGATTCTGTCATTCACTGTACAACAGGTATTGGTTGACCTGTCCTTGAATAAAACCTCAATGCTGAAGGAAAGGTTATCAACATAACTTCCACTTTCTAAGGCACAGCTTGTGCCATTGATTTTGAGTTCAAAGAAAGAAGACATGGAGTTTCTAGTTGATTTGGTAGAAATATGAGCAAATTTACCACTTTTTGATGTTGTATGTGTGAATTGGATATGAGTATGTGATATGTAGCTGATGCTATTAATATTAAAAAATAAAATAAATAAATAAATAAAAACTTCTGACTGTTTTCTTGAATGCATCTTTGCATGTATGTCCACATAAGTATATATATATACTAATATGCATAATGAGATCTGCATGAACAAACCCTTGGTTATAATTTGCAACAAAATTGATTTGCAGTCAGTAAAAGAGCTATCATGAAGCCGGTCATGGAGATTAAAAAAAATTTTCAAAAAGGTGTGGGGGCCTGCCATGAAAGAGACATACATGGAAATAAATAAATAATGAGAAAAAAATGAAAAGCATGTGTGCAACCATGCTCACGTGTATTATCATGTACAATCAAGAATGTTATGGTTTGAATATTAATATATATGGGACCCACTGCTATTGGTTTCATGTTAAAAAAAATTAAAATAATAAAATAATAAAATTCACAACATTGATGTTACATGCATAAAAGAGATGTTACTTAAGTTTGTGGCAATTAAATAAAAAATACATGCACGATCACGTGCATTAAAATGAAGAATTCAAGAGGCCTTTATTTGAAGAAACCCAACATTATATATAATTATGTATTGGAGGAACCCTTGTATTGTCTCAAATTTAAGATGTTGAAATAAATCCTAGCTCTCCTATTGAACTAATCAAATCTAAACCATTCAACTTTATGCCTCGAACTGAAACCATTTGTGTTTGATGATGAAATCTGGACCCTTGATCAAGTTGAATCATTCACCATGCCTCGAACTTAAACCATTCTTGCTTGATGATAAAATCACAACTCTCCAACCAAATTTACATCTATCTCTTGATATTGCCTTGAATTTAAACTGTTATTATTTGAGGATCAAATATGAACCATTCATCCCATATTGCCTCGAACTTAAACCATTCTTGCTTGATGATAAAATCACAACCCTCCAATCAAATTTACATCCATTCCTTGATACTGCCTCGAACTTAAACTGTTCTTATTTGATGATCAAATCTGAACCATTTATCCCATATTGCCTCGAATTTAAACAATTCTGGCTTGATGATGAAATCACAACCCTCCAATCGAATTTACTTCTATCTTTTGATATTGCCTTTAACTTAAGCTATCCTTATTTGATGATGAAATCATGGCCCTTCCACCAAGTTAACATTTATCTCTTGATGATGAAATCATGACCCTCTCACCAAGTTAACATTTATCTCTTGGTGATGAAATCATGGCTCTCAAATCAAATTAACTTAAAAAAAATGTTCATCTTGGGGCAACAACAAAATTTATTCTATAAATTGCAAAGTGATAATGAAGTATATTTCAAGGCAGCAATGAAGCAAGCAACATAGTGACAAAGGCACAGGCAGCGACAATTTATTCTGTGTGTGTGTGTTAAATAAATAATAAAATTTATAATTTGTAAATTTTCTTGTCTTTTACTTATATTTGAGCCCTTAATCGGAGGTTCCCAAGATTTTAATCTGGGGTAATTAATAATAGAGGTTTGCCTCTATTAGTAATGGAAGAGTCCACAAAATAATATATATATATATAGAAAATAATAAATAACATTTGTGATTCGATATATCCCCTGGTGTTTCCTCACCGATACGATGCCAGGGCACGTATTTTCGATCCCACATTGGCGGTGGCCCAAAAGGCCAAGGAGAAGTCTCTCTTCTTTTGTCTAATTCTACCCCTTGATAGCCCCATATTCCATTGTATACCGGGGGGCATACTGGTCTGATAAGGACCCATATGGAGGCCGCATAACTTATGCCAAAGTTTCTGTGCTATAGTAACTACCACAGTAAAATTTCTACAGTGAATCTTCTACAGTATTGCACCCCCAGGTTTTCTCCTTTTTTCGCCGTAATCGTGTTCTCGTGTTCTCCAGGACTTCTTTATGGCCTACACAGTAAATAACATGTGATTAAGCACAAAATGGACATCAATCCTAAAAAAAATGTATGCTAAGTGTATAAAATATATATAAGAAAATAAATATATTTACACACTTATCATCTTGATCCATGGGTGTTACTTCCTTCTAATCATCAATGACCATGCTTGCATATTTTCTTGTTAAAGAATTGGGAACTCCTATTTCAACTAGTTTACTTGCTGTTGTTGGGGATAACAAGAGAATATTGCTCTGCGAACTTTCATCATCCTTTGCTACTGACACACCCCTTTGCGTGTGTGTACCGCAAATGCACGGGTTGTCGAAGTAATAATTACCCTGGTGAGTAGGGTAGTCGAATCCACAGGGAACAGGGCTACTAGTACTAACTTCTTCTCTGCAATCTAGCCTAATGACCAATGTGATTTTGTGGTGATCTAGTGTGCATAGAAATTAATACCAGAGATGAATAGGCAAAAGGTAAATAAAGGGAGATCTCAATCAATGAAGATGAGATACCCGGGCAATGCTCCCCCTAGGCTCTATCATGAAGTGCAAGACTAACTAAATGCTTCTAAACCGAGTTCTATGAGTCGAGGTAATCCAAGAATAATCGGTCCCTGCTTCCAGGCCACCGATACTAGTCCCCTACAAGGTCCCGGTGGAGAAATCGCTCAATCTCAACACCTCACACCCCATATGACCGCAATAAGCTTTAGGGATACCTAAAAGTGAAACCGATTCCTAAAATTAGATCTAACCCTACTTCTAGGCGGAAGATCCCTAACCCCCTACAAGGTCCCGGCGGAGAAATCTCTCAAACTCACACCTCACACCAAATATGGTTGCATAGATCTTAGGGAATACGGAGATAGGAAACACTTAATCGGAAGGGAAAGGGGACGCTCCACTATCTCATGACTCACCCTCTCAACCCTCTTCAATCTCATATGTTCTAACCCTAATGGAGACCTCTCTCTCACCAAGGCAACAAATCAAGCATACCAAACAACCATACAAATCAATAAGGCATGCAAGCAATGATAAAACAAGATTGAAACTCAAATAAACTCGGATTTAAAAGAAAGCATAAAGAAAGTCAATACATGAATCGAAACCTAGGGTTCACATGCCCAAGTATCTACTAGGGTTTAGCCCTCCATGGGGCTTATTACAAAGCAAAACATAACACAATGAAAAGCAATGTAAACCATGGAAATAAACCCCCTTGAATTCGTGATGATGGCCTTGATGGGTCGCTCAACGTCTTGAAGGATCCTTCTCCGAAGCTAGGTTGCCAATGACTCCCTCGATGCTATGACCGAGGAAAGAACTATCAAAGTTGGTGAAGAACGGCCCTCCAATTCGGCAAAGACCTCCTCCTCAAACCCTAGCCGCTTCCTCTCTCAAAAGCCACACCAAAGATATCAAAAGAATCGACGAAACGGCCTATTTATAAGTCTGAATCGCGCCAGTCACGTGTCTTCACGCGACCGCGTGAGATCCCACGCGATCGCGTGGGCTGCAGAATTCCCACGCGGTCGCGTGGGATTTTGACGCGGTCGCGTGAACAGTAATTCCGCTACAGTACTGCTACAGTGAAATGAACGGTGTTTTTGCTACAGTACTCTTCATAATTATGCTCCAAACTCTCTCATATTGAGGCCACATGGTCGGGCACACGTCCATGTGGTGAGTTATAAGACTTCTCCTTCTTCGAATCATCATTTGAGAGCTTTAATTATCCTCACACAAGTTGGGACATGAAGGTGTGACTGCCTTTGTGCCCTTCCATCACATAAATCATCTTGAATTCTTCAGGAAGTTGGCACACACCCTCATGTGCATGATCCCCTCTTGTGCCTTGGCACTTGTGTTGTACAAAAACTCCCAACAATACGTCTTTATAACTCATCTTTGCTTCCTTTTCCTCCTTTAACGCTTCCACAACCTGATTGCATAAAAGAACACCAAAATACACTTTATGAGACATAATCAATGGTAAAATGATGCTCAATGTATGTAAAACAAGTCGGTAAAACATGTATAATCAAGCACTTATCAGCTACTATTTTTTTTCTTTGTTTTCATGGTACTCTTCTTCATTAACTACATCAGAAGTTACTTCTGAGATCTATATTCCTAGTTTGATCTCTACCTTTATTATTTTTATTTTATTTTTATATCTCTGTTGAGTAGCTATTAAATCTATAATAAGTTTCTTTTCCTGTGTGTCAGTACCCTTTCATCGTGCTCTTGTTTGATTTCATTTTCAACCTCCATACCACAGACATCGTCGGACACATGATGTTGTTGCAAAATAGTGTCATCTAGTTTCTCCAAACCTTTGTTTTCTATTATGTTCTCACTGAGCACCATCTCAGTGGGAAGTGAATTGATGAAAATTTCTATTCTAGGATACTGACATTCATGAGCTTGTCACTTGTGGTCTCTTCCTCGAATCATTCTCGGACTTAACACTACCAAATTGATTAGATACATCACCTTGGTGCATTATATGGTCTATATGTTCTCACTGATCCTTACTTATTCTTCTTCCTCTTTGACGGTTAATCTTGTGAGGATTGATGGTATTGAGTTGTTTGGCTTTGGCTTCATGAAATCCTTGAACCTCCATCACCTTGATCCATGAATCACTGTAGCTCCGGTGAGATTTTCTAGTGCTCTTTGTTTCCTTGGTTTAGAGAGGAGTCTAAACCCTTAGAGTTGGTTTAGCACCTTGAGTTGTGGGTGGAGCAACCCTAGAGTGCATTAGTGTTGTTTGGTAGAAGAACTTAGGGTTCTTGCTTGACTTTTGTCCTAACAATTTATTGGTGTTTCTTGTGCTTTCTCAAGGAGGAGAAGCTTTGGATTGAAGCAAAGAGCTTGTCGAGGACTAGCGTTCAAGGGAGCGAAGTCTTCTAAGTTGTGAGTGGGACTAATAAGCATAATCCTACCCGAAGAATACCTATATACGTATATATATTTATCGTTGTGCATTATGAGGCTTGATTAGGGCTCTAGATGTTTTATGCTTCGATTTAAGATTTAAACTTGATTTTGGAATGATATATATATATATATACAGTGAGTTGTTATGTGATTAGGAATTTATAAGAGGAGATTAGATATTCTATGGGTTATAGATTGTATTACTTCACACCTTTGTCATAATTGGTTTAGTTTCACCTAATTGATATCTTGCATTATTAGTTGCTTTTGAAATGTGTTTTGGGTAGTTTGGAGCCATATTTGAGTTATGACTTGGTTCAGTTCCTAAGCATTCCTTTAAAGTATTTATATATGTTGTTGAGATTTGAAAATCCTATGTTTTGAAGTTTATGTTTCAAATTGTGTATTCCTATGAGACTTGAGATGTTTGATTTGATGACCCAAAAAGGTGTATTTGAATCGTGGTCAAGTTTATTTGCAAAGTTTGCCAAATGTTGTATTTAAGTTTTGGAAGTTTTATTATGAATTCATGGTTTCCAAATTGAAGGTTTGAGACTTATGTTATCGTATCCAAATGGATTCATGTAACCTATTTATATTACACATTTTGTGTTATTGCCAAGGCTATGATTGGAGCAAGTGCTCAAGGAATCTTGTTTAGTATTAAATGTTGTTTATTCGAACAAAGGCATGTGAAAACAAGTTGATTTTCATGGTATTAATGCAATGCACAAGGTGTATTTTCGAAAGACATCTTTAAATGATATTTTTGATGAACATGGTTTCATTGTTAATGATATGATCAATGATCACTCTTGGAGTGAGAATTGCCATTGTGAAGACTTATTGTCTCTTATTGAGAATTATGCTATCGTGATGTACTCATTGAGCATACGGGCTGAGTTATTGTTTAATTCTTTGATGGTGACATGGGAGCCGAGCTCCAGTACTTACTGCAGTAAGAAGTGGATGGTTTTCACGGGCCGACCTATTTAGAGGTGGCGTGGAATACTATCAAAATGGTTATGCCATGTCAGGTGGGAGCGTAGATCCCTGACATGGGTATAGTTGGGTTGTTCGGAGTCACCACACGAACTTCCCAGCGGCCAATGCCAAGATATGTGCATCTTGGTAGCTCCAGACCTAACTAGGGCCACGGTTAGCGACGGAGAGTTTTTGAGGCCATTGTGGACATTATTGTTGCTTTATGATCGATGAGTTAATTATTTCTAAACAGCTTTATATTTGAATCTATCGATGAGAATTGTGCTTATGCTAGGTTCAGGATGGCATGTGTTTTCTTGTTGATTTCTATGAAATTTCTATTTGTATTTCAATGAGGAAAATGGTATTCTTATGTGATAAGTGTTATCCTTATTTTCCCAAACTTACGAGGATTTTCATCATGTTCAAATTGATAAACCTTGTATCTTATAATTGCTATACTTGTTTACAACTTGGTGTTGTATTGAATTATTTGTAGCATGGTAAAGTTGTTTAATGTTCAGTGTGTTTTATAGTTTGAACCTGTGTTTGGTATTTTAAAAGTTTCATTGTTTTAAACCCTAGTTGGGTCTTAAGAATTTCTTGGTATTACTTTATGTTGTTATATTGTGGTGTAGATTATTATTACGGGTAAGTATGTTTTAAACCAAGTATATTGTTAGTAAAGTATCTTCACTGATTTATGTTTTGGTACTATTATCTCTTGGTATATTTCTGGTGGATTTGTGCTAATCCCCTCTTTCTCCTTCCCAGTTTTGTTGCAGGCAGTAGGTGAGGCGGTGCGGCTGTGTGCTGAGCATTTGTTGCCTTTTTCTCCTTGTATCACTTTCAATTGTGTATGTTATTTTTGGATCATGCATATGGTATTTGAGTGTTGGATCCACTAGTATGTCAAGAACTCTGTTGCATGGTGTTGTACTTAAACCACTCTTAAACTTGTGTGTATCAGCTTTTGCTATTATTGTCAGTGTTATCTTTCTGTGTGTTCGTGAACTTCTACCTTCTATTCTTATTGTTGTTGTTATCGTCATCGTCATCGTTGTTGTTGTTATTGTTGTTGTTTATATTACTTCCGCTGGGCATTGTTGTTCTTGAAACTTGGCATTTGTGTTAATATTGTTGATTCCAGGTGTATTGGGAAGCCTTGCGTTGTCTCGATGGTTGAGTGGCTGAGTATCCTTCCTCGAGATTGTCGCGGTGGTATGTCGGGTCTTGCAGACCTGCGGGTTGGGGCGTGACATGTAATGTGTCCTTTTAAATTAAAGATGGGATTTATGAATTTGTTCGGCACATTCATCATGCATATACATGAAGATGTAGATGTTTAGGCTCTATCTTGCATTACAAGCACTACTTTCAAATTAAAGATGGGATTTAGGAATTTGTTTGACGCATTCATCATGCATAAACTTGAAGATGTAGAAGTTTCAGTTCTGCACGAAATGAAAATCAAGCTTTATGTTTGATTTGAATTTGAAGTGTTCTAATACAGGTTTAGTTTTTGCTATTACAAAACTGATTTCTCCAGTTTTAGTGTTTGCTTTACTTTCAGTATCATGTCCTTCGGTTTGAAAATTGGAATCTTTTAATCTGTTGATGAAACATAGTGAAAATAAAAAAGAGACAACATATTAGAATATTTTATGTACAAATTTATGTGAGGATATAGTTTGAACCACCCTATTTGTGTGATTTTGAATCCTCAGTCATAACTGTTTCTTCACTGATTTCACTGTTTTGATATCTGTCATTACTTATGGTTGCTTCTTCCTCAAAGTTCTTTTCTTCGCATCCTTCATCAACTATCTTTGTTGAACATTTATAGACATCATTTCCTTCTTTCTCAACATTTTCCAAGGTACTCAACTACTATAGTAGAATCAGAAGTTTAATAAAAAAGTTTTTTATCCGTTGGTGTGATCTCATCTTTATTATCATCCAAACTAATATTTTATATTTCTACTTTACTATGATTTAAACACATTCCTAATTTCTTAGTTCTTTCTTCCTCAAAGAACTCAACTCACAACTTTCTTTTCTAAGCTTGGCCCTAACCTAATATCGCATCATTAGTGGTCTTGCCATCATCAGATAATTTATTTATTTATTTTCCATGATTTCATTCTCTTCATTTGATTCATTAGCATGCTCTTCAACATCTAGCATTAGGGGCTCATTTTTTGCACGTTGTCCATAACCAAGTTTTCAGTGCTTGATAAAGATTCAGATATTTATTTCATCACATGTTCTTGTTACAGTATGATTGAAGTGTTAAGAGAATGAAGAAAGTTAATAGCGGTGTTTACTAAAATGAATGAAGCTGTTCTGTAATATTTACAGGTATTCTGTTTTGCTGGTGTGTTGAAGAGCATTTGAAATTCAATTATATTAGTTTTTTATGAAAGAGCGAGAAATCAATTGTGGGGATTTTTTTATCAAGAGGAACACATAAGTTGAGGCAACTTTGATGGAGAAGCAAGTCAGGATAATCAATGGTATAAATGATTAAATCATGAGATCAGTGTTAGTTCAAGGCAATGGGGTTAAGCGTTTAAGTGGGCTAGGTGCAAACGCGTGTGATGGTGACTCAGCCAATTTATTTCATTTTGGTTACTTAAGTTTGTGTCATGTATAAAAAAGGAGTCTGTTTTAATTTTCTTAGTGAGTTGAAGTGTTTTACTGAAATCCTTTGTTCCTCTATGCTTGTATGAATTTTCCTGGTTAATAGAGAGGTTTTTAGTCTTTGATTTCTATAAGAAACTTGTTCCATATGTTCTCAACTTCTTATATAGTGTTTATCAATGGTATTAGAGCTATGGTTTGAGGTGTTTGTAGGTGATTTGGAGCTTAGTTTAGCTAAATTGTACTACTGAGGTGTAGTACTATAGTGAGTGACGTTTGTAGGTAAAGATGGCTTCAAGTTCAACACCAAAACCAGAAATAACACATACTTTGTTGCCAATGTTCAAAGGAGATGGCTATGAACATTGGAATTATAGAATGAGAACGTTTTTCAGGTCTCAAGGGTTATGGAAAATTGTTGAAAATGGGATTAGGCAAGAGAAGCCAACAGAGAAAGAGTGGAGGATGAGACTATTCTTTACAGGATAGCAAGATTTAATTTAGCAAAGTAGGCTTGGGATCATATTAAAAATTTTGATTTGTTGCAAATGAAGGAGGAGGAAACAGTCCAACATTATATCACTAGAGTGTTGCCAGTGGTAAATCAGATTAGAGGAATGGGTAGTGAGTTAAAAGATGCAGATGTGGTGTTAAAAGTGACAAGAAGTTTGTCATCAAGTGTTGTACATGCAGTCACCTCAATTGAAGAAGCAAGAGACATGTCAAAGGTGTCTTCAGATCAATTTAGTAGTTCATTATAGGCTCATGAAGCTAGATTCAACTAATTTTCTGAGAATCATGAAGACAAGGCATTTGTGGTTCAAGGAGACTCAAGAGGTGGAAGATATGGTGTGAGAGGACGAGGCAAGAATCTCAAGGCTAGAGGAAGAGATAATTTCAGAGGTGGTGATCAAAGATCAAATTTTCAGAGACAACAATTTATAAATGAGAGTGGAAGAGGTAGTCCAAGGCCATTTGGGAGGTTTACTAGAGGTCAAAGGCAATATGGTCTAAGATCTAGTAGAGGAGATCTGCAAAATATACAATGTTTTAAGTGCAAAAATTTTGGTCACTATCAATCACATTGTTAGTCTCTACAGGGAAGGAATTTTGATGAGGGGTCTAGTTCATCAAACAATCCGCACTCAAGTGAATATGGGAGTTTATTCATAGTCGATAATGGAGAAGAGGTTCATAACTCTTCTATCTGGATATTGGATAGTGGCACATCAAACCATAATACTACAACAAGAGAGTTGTTTCACACATTAGATGAAACACTAAAGCACAAAGTAAGATTAGGAGATGATAAGGAGGTTGATGTCTTAGGCAAAGGTTCTGTGATGATTAATGTGTGTGGAGGTTAAGCAAGGCTAATTCATGTTGTTCAGTTTGTTCCCTCACTAGCTCATAATTTGCTCAGTGTGGGTCAATTGGCTGAAGGAGGTTATGATGCGCATTTCAGTAAACATGGTTGTGTGATTCAGGCAGCAGATGCTGGCAGGACTTTACTGAATATTCAGAGAAATGGAAACAATTTATTTCCTTTTGACTTTTCAAGTGATGATCAGGTTAATTTGGCAGTGAAAGATGAAGATATAGTAGTATTATGGCACAGAAGATATGAGCATTTGAACTTCCAAGGCTTACAAGTGTTAGCTCAGAAGTGTATGGTTGTTGGACTGCCTGAGGTGAAGAAGCTGAGCTATTGTGAGGAATGTGTGTATGGAAAATTAGCAAAATTTCCATTTCAGATTGGAAGGTCCTGGAGGGCAAGATACAAGCTTTAATTGGTCCATATTGATGTGTGTGGACCAATGCAGACTGAATCAAATGGAGGAGGTAAGTATTTTTTTATAATTTGTAGATGATTTCTCAAGGATGAGCTGGGTATATATAGTGAAGTTCAAGCATGAAGTGTTTAGTTGTTTTTAGAAATTTATATCATTGGTTGAGAGGTGAAGAATTTGCATCCAAAGAATTTCAAGAGTTTTGTGAATAAAAAGGAGTAAAGCATGAGTTAATAACCCCTTATACTCCCCAGCAAAATGGAAATACCTAGAGGAAGAACAAGACTTTAGTAGAGAAAGCAAGAAGTGTGTTAAAATCTAGTGAGTTGCCAAAGAGGTTCTAGGCAGATGCAATTGTCACTGCCGCTTATATTTGTAATATCTCACCAACTTATGCAGTTATAGAAAAAACACCACATGAAGTATGGTTTAATGTGAACCCACAAGTGTCACATTTGAGGGTATTTGGATGTGTGGCTTTTGCCCACATACATGTGCAGAATTTGAAAAAATTGGATAATAGGTTGTGAAAGGAGTCTTCATTAGGTATTGCACATGCTAAGGCTTACAGGGCTTATTTGCCTGATGTTGAGAAGGTCCTGGTTAGTAGAGATGTCAGATTTGTGGAATCTGAAACCTAAAAATGGTCAGAAATATAGAATGCTTCATCAAGTGTAATCAGTTTGCAAAAGAAAGGTGAGACATCTCCAGGACATTGATAAGTGCTCGTGTATAAGTGATACAAACTCTACTTTTTCTTGCTTTGAGAATCACTTTTCTCATATTTTATCACTCATTCATGTGTATTTGTCTTCTTTTGTGCATTTTGGGTTGTGAAGATGAGTTGAAAGTAAAGAAGAAAAAATAGATCATGGACGCAATGGTTGAGGAGACTCTTGGACTAAGCAAGAACCAAGGCACAAGTTGTAGACATGTGAGTGTGTGCCAACCCCCAAAGTGCTCAAGTGATTATACAAATTGGAGGGCCACAAAGGTAGTCACACTCATATAGTCCAACTTTTGTAACATCGAAGAGCTTCATTAATGTGTTGAAAGCAAAAGACGAACTAATCTACCGCGTAGTTGTGTGCCCAACTTAGCGGCCTCGATGAAGAAAATGAAGTCGGGAGCAATTTTGGCTCGAGCATTGTAGCAGTTTACTGTAGCAAAAATGTTGCAATTTACTATAGTAGTTACTATTCACAGCGTGCAGGAAATCCAATTCCAGAGAATTCACATCGACATGTGGAAATACCACATGGCCGTGTGGATGCTTGATTTCAGTTCTATAAATACCGCAATTTGAGATTTATTTGGAGATCTTTTTCCTATCTTTCGTCCATCATTCAGGGAGAGCGCAACTAGGGTTTGGAGAGGATTTAGCAAGGCTTTTAGAGTGGTTCTACGACATCGACATCTAGGTTTGACAAGGGAATTGTTGGAGAAGATAAATCGGCTCTGTAAGACAATCGATACGGACTACAAGTGGGTTATCTTTATGGTTTACATGCATATGACTTTGATTTCATTGTTGATTTTCTATTGCTCCATGGAGAGCTAAACCCCTAGTGGTTTCTTGGACTTGTAAACCCTAGGATGATTTTGTTTCATTGACTTTTATTATGATTCTTTAATTGATGATTTAATTGAGTTTCAATCATGAATGCTTATTGTGTTGATTTTCCCTTAGATGTGACACTAGGGTTGAGAATCCATCTAGGTAATCCATTAAAGGTGTGACAACTTCATTAGGGTAAGACTAAGCAAGATTGAAGAGGATCGAGAGGATGAGTCGTGAGGTAGCGGAATGTCCCCTTTCCCTTCCGATGTGATTTATCCTACCTCCACATTCCAAGAGTTCTTTGCGGTCATAATAGAGTGAAGCGTTAAGAGATGAACTCCACTGGGCTTAGTTGTGCAAGCAATAGAGTAAAGTGTTGTAGTGAATCTTAGTACTGGGCTTAATTGTGACTAGGGGCCTTTCGCTTAGACCAAAGGGTTAGGTATATAATAGGGAATAAGGTTTATCACTTGGAGACCCTAGAACCCCACCCAGTCCCACACAGTGTGAGGCGCCGAGAGTATCCTTTTTCCGCTGGTGCATAGGGTAGAAGGCTAGTCGCGGTTGACCTTAGGTTTGGGACTGTGTGTTTTTGAATTTCCACGACTCATTAAACATTAGTTAGGAGGCATAATATTAGTTTTGCACTTGAAACAATAGTCCTAGGGTGAGCATTATCTAGGTGCCCCATTTTCTCATCAATCACCTCTCTTTACCTTTATTGCTCTCTTTGCGTTCTTTTAATTTTCTTTGCATCGATATATTGGTTTTTGACAGGGGACCAAAAATGCACGGGTTGTCACAGTAATAAAGTACCCCGGCGAGAGGGTAGTCGAATCCACAGGGAGGAGGGATTATAGACACAAGAACTTGCTATTTAGCTAGTGTGAAGTACGAATGGTGAGAAGAAAAATCAATGTGTGTGTGCAAGAATAATTAAGAGAAATAAGAAAATGAAAGAGAAATATGGAAGACAGGAGAGTGCAAGTAAAGAGTAAAGAGAGAAACAATCAAATGTAAAATAGGGTACCCGGGCGAGCTCCCCCTAGGACTAATGTTCTAGTGCAAGACTATGCATTATACTCTCCTATTGATGTTTAATGAGTTGTGGACATCCTAAAGCACACGGTCCCAAACCTAAGGTTAACCGTGACTAATCTAAACATTATGCCCTGGCATTAGGTTTCACTATGACCCTTCACTCTGTTGATTATCAACTAAGCCCCAGGGGAGTCCATCTTCCTAAGCCTCACACTACATGGAATTGCTTTACGTTCTAGGGATTCCAAGTAATAAACCCTGTTCCTAAGTGTAGTTGTAACCCTTTGGTACAGGTGAAAGAACCCTAGTATCAGTTAAGCCCCAGCACTAGGATTCAGTACAACCCTTCACTCTATCGCTTGCACAACTAAGCCCCAGGGAAGTTCATCTCCTAGCACTTCACTTTACTTCGACCGCTAAGAACTCTTGGAACACAGAGGTAGGGAAAATCACACCGATGGGAAACGGGGACGTTTCGTTACCTCACGACTCACCCTCTCGACCCTCTCCAATCTCGAGTAGTCTAATCCTATAGGAGTTGTCACACCTCCAAAGGACAACCTAGATGATTCTCAACCCTAGTGTCACGGCTAAGGGAAAATCAATACAACAAGCAATCAAGATTGGAACTCAATTAAAAGGATCAATTAAGAAAGCATAATATAAGTCATAGAAACAATGTCATCCTAGAGTTTATAAGACTGAATACCCAAATCCATCATTGTGTATGAATAAACAAGAATATAAAACATAGATGAAACCCCCTTGCGATGCTTGGCGATGGTCTTATGTGGTCGCTCCATCCTCTCTACCAAGCTCCTTGTCAAGCCTAGGGCATACCTCGCTGGATCGATGGCGAAGAAAACTACTCCAATAGCTATCTTCCAACGGGTTTCGATGTCGATGCCAAGAACTTGCTGCAATCCTCCATAGAGTCTTCTCCAAAACCTAGCCGCAATCCTCCAAAAGATAGGCCAAAAAGATCCCCAAAATGTCCCCAAAAGTCCTTTAAATAGTATTGAGTCACGGCTGAAAAATCAGCTGAAATTGGGCATCCACACAGCCGTGTGGAATTTCCACACGCCCGTGTGGATTATCTGGAATTGGTTTTCTGGCACGCAGTGAACAGTAAACTACTACAGTGAATTACTGTAGTAACTGCTACAGTCTCGCGCATAAATGTTCCTGATTTCATCGTTCTTCATCGACGCCGTTGAATTGGGCACACAATCAATGGTAGATCATGTCGATTGCTTCATTTCTCCTTATTAACGAAGTTCTCCAATGTTACACGGGTTAGACTTTTGTGAATATGACTGCCTTTGTGCCCCTCCAAAGGAGGTTGGCACAGACCCACAAGTCTAGACTCGTGCCTTGTCCCTTGCTAGTTCCAAGAAGTCCTAAACAACGGTGAACATGACCTAACTTTGTACTTCCTGCACTAAGTTTACTCCACAACCCTAAAATACACAAGAGAACACAAATGCACCACAATTAATGATAAAATCTGAGAGAAGTAATGCTCAATGTAAGACAATAACACTTTGTATTACTATAACACGAGCACTTATCAAACTTTTCCCGTCACCACTTAAGCTTTTGCTTGTCCTCAGGCTAAAATAAAACATAAAGGTACTTGGGAAGAACAATTGAAAGTGCTCGGCCTTAGGTTCACCACAAGTGTGCAAAAGAAGCATTCTACAAGTAAGGGGAAATCAAAACATTGCATAAAGGTATCATTGCTCTAGCTAAAAACTTGAATAAAAAAAGACAACAACTCAAAAATGTGTAAGTGTGTTCGAACTCACTCAAAATAACCCAAAAAGTACTCCTCAAACTCTTGTTATAAGGACTTATTTATATACAAATGTAGGGAGGTAGTAGCTTCACACAACCTCTAAGGTAGCCCTTTCCTAGGCGGCTGCCAAAGATGGCTATCACACTTTCGTGGAGGTAGCTCTTTCTACCGGGGTAGTAGCTTTCACGCATCCCATGAGATAGCTCTTTCTCTCATTAGGGCATAACTTGTATTAAACTTATGAGAGTAGCTACATACTTCATAGGAGGTAGCTCTTTCCACCCCAAATGCACAAATAAAACTAACAAATATTTACAAGCTCACAATTTTTTTTTTCAAAACAAACTTAGAAACTCAACTAAAACGATAATAAACTAGTCCTTAAACATCGAGCTTGAGTTTCCAAAAGATTTCAAGAGTGAGTAGTGCAATATGAGATAATCGAGCAAAAATTCCCTAAAATTCAGGTAAAAACTAGAGCATGATGTGATACAATGTTAAAAATTCTCCTACGCTCTAAGACTACAACTGTTGAAACTAAGGTGAACAGCTACGGGCTACATGAGCATATACAATTGAACGCACAAGTTAAAGTGTGTGCAATGTGAACTCCCCCTAACACTTAAGATGTACATTGTCCCCAATGTACGCATGCAAGCACATTGAAAAGTATAGCAATTAAAACAATTAATGTGGGAGTGGGCAACTGAAAGTTGAGTCTCAATGGGTTGTGTTCGATTGAGCTATGTTCATTGAGAGTTGAGTCTCAATGGGTTGTGGAGCACACATGATGAGTGGTATCCCGCAAGTGCACAAGTCGTCAAGTAATAGCCTGTGCGTGACACAGGGGTCGTATTCCCTAGGAACCGAGAAGCTACCCTTACTTCCCTTTTACAATGTTGTTCAGCCGACACAATTTCAGAGAGTGAATAGAATGCAAATAAACTAAACAAAGAAGTAACCAATGCAAACATACGAGGACAAGATACGGGATAAAATAGGGTAAAGAGTGGTCACGGATAAGGATTCCCTTAGGGGCTACTAAAGTGAGTAGGATGCTTGGACTAATATGCAAGTGGCCAATTGGCCTAAGAAAACCCTAAACTAGGCCAACCAGATGGTCAGGGCAATTGACCCCTAATCCGGTACAGGTATTGGATACGGTACGTTTGCCGCCCAAGATTACCCCTACGATTGCAATGGGTGAAGTGATTTTCTCAAACTAGAGTTAAGATATAAAGGAGTATTTAACCCTAGGAGTGGAGGGGTACAAATACCCGATGGTCATGGCGTATTTATAAATATTTCCCTTCCATGTTTGGTGAGTCTAACACTAGGGCAATGATCATGTAACCTAGCATTTCCTAAGTCTTTTGATTCATAGAGTTCTCATACATATCAAGTATGTAAAAACACCAAACAATGGATCACAAACAAGCCACAAACATTAATTAGAACATAACATCCAAAACATAACTAGTTCACCCCCAAGGTTCACCTACATCTAGTGACCTTGGGGTTTAGTTGCTCATGTTCACTAAATACAACAAAAAATACATGAAAATAACCAACAAAAGCATGAGAAGAACTCCCTCAAAGAATGAAGGTGGGAGAAGTTCCAAAGACGCCACTCAAAGGGGTTGCTTCCCTAGTCTTCAACCTCCAAATGTAAGCTTTAGATCATAGATCCTTCCCAAAACCTTGCTTTCCTCGCCAAATTCTCCACGAAGTTGCCCTCCAAAAGCTTCTTCTTTCTTAGATCAAAGGTGGTGGTGAGAGGCCCCAAGAAGAAGACATAAGATGCCCCAAAAAGATACCCTCCAAATCCCCTAAAAGGGTGAATTCGCGCCTCTTCACGGGTGATCTCACGGTCCATATATGGCCCCAGAGGTAGCCTGTAATGTGAGATGAAAGAATCTGCAAAGTTGCGAAACTGCTACAGCACTACTACAGTAACACTGCTACAGTACTGTCTGCCCCTGAATTCCTTGCTGTTGACCTCACGGCCGTGAGCTTGCCCGTGAGGGTTTCCAGACTTAGAGATTTCTTCAAATGTGCGTGCTTCAGGCTGCTACAGTGTTGCTATAGTGCCCGGGACCCTAAAACGACGCTTTCGGCGTGGATTTCTTCTCAAATCGCATCATTGAGCTTACCAAAGCATCTTTTGCACCTAAAACACGATATAACCCAATTTAGACCATAAAAGGGCATTGATTCATTAACAAAATATGAAAACTATGCGTATACATACGTATAAAATAAGTACATTTAGACGTTTATCAAACATCCCCTCACCTAAGCGTTTGCTTGTCCCCAAGCAAACAAACATGAAGAACATGGGTAAGAAGATAAACGGCTAACTGTATGACCTCAAGCTCAAAAGTAAAGAACTCCACAAGCATAAATGGACAGAAATCAAGAAATGAGCTGTTTAGTGAATAGTCAAGTAATATTAGCTCTATTTCTCCTAGAGTGCCCCCGTGAGTGTGTGCTAAGTCCCACCTTGACCTCCACATCCTAGATTACCCCAGGATAGCCATTCACTCCACACATAATGAAAACGACATTAAAAAGTTAAATACATCCTCAATACTCAGTTAAGAGTCCTTCGGTTCCTAGATAAAACTTTAGTACTTAAGTGACTACGCAGTGAGCACCAGGGGATTAAGAGACTTTATTACTTCTCACATATATACAAATATACACTCTGAGTCCCCGACTAACATAGATTGCACAAAAATCTTTCAGACGGATGCACATGCTGGCCAGGCACAAGAGCCACCCATCCTACTTGATTACAGTCTACATAGACGCATTCATGTTATACTAGCAGAGGAATACTGTCATAGACTCCCTTTTTTTTTTAGACATATATATGTACAGACTATCTCTCAAATCTCCTGGTAAGACCCACTATAACAGTTCACTTTAGGCTAAAGAAGACAGTAAAGGAACACAAAAGCTCTTAAAAGAGTATTGAAAATAGAATTTAACAATCCAATGCCAAAATCATTATGATGGGTTGGTTGGAGTGTACAAGGTAGAAGTGATTGTGTACAGGTATAGGGGTGCACTAAAGGTGAAATAGAACTACATTCAAGCACAGGTACAGTACAGCTCACAACTATCATTCTACCAAGACAGGAAGTTCAAAACAGAGAAATCATAGCTATCATAGGCAATTAAAACATGCACTGATAAAAGCATACAATAATGAAAAATACTCCAAAAATCCATCCCCACACCCAAAGCTATACATTGTCACCAATGTACATAAGTCAGCAGAACAAGGTGGGACAAATATGCTAAGTACAAGAAAATGAAGTAAAAGAAACTTCCCCAAACAGTTGATGAAGTATGTAATGTGATCCTTTAGTTATTGGGGCAAATAATGTAACGAGGGCATGGAGTGTGAACCCCAGTACAAACGTCCTGAAAGTACATAAGAAAAGCGCAGATAACAACTCCGAAAATGAAAATAATAGAAAAGAGCAAGTAGACAAGAATCTCAAAACAACCAGAAAAAGTTTAGCAGGGGTGAAGCCCTGACTAACTCAAAAGTACACAGTACAACATAAAATAGGAAATGTAGCTAACACAGAAATAAAAACAACAAAGTAAAGTAGCAAGCATGCTGTGCGACTCTAAGGGCCTGAAGGAAATGATGGTGCTGCGCAGGTGGTGGCCGCAGAGGTGGTGCCGACTGACGATGAAGAGCTGCGCAAGAACGCTAGAATGTCGACAGTGGTGGTCTCGATACGTCTCACCGAGGTAGTCAATATCTGCAACTGCTCGCAGACCTCAGCATGAAATGTTTCAAATCTCTCCTCAAGTGAATGTCGACGCTCCCTGGGTGCAGCATCATCGTCCGGCTCTGACTCGGACTGAGAATCAGACCCGGTGCCATAAGATGGGCCATGGTCAGTCTGGACTCGCACCAACCTGTGGGTGCTACCACGCCGCTCAACAATACCAATGCACACCAGTGTCTGCATACTGAGTGGGAACAACTGTACCCACAACTGTCATGCCTTGGATTCTATCAATAAGCTCCATACCCTTGATCAAGCGAGTGATGTAGGGCCCGGCATAAATGGATCCAAGGTGAACAAACTTTCCCTGATGAGCAAAAACGTCAGCGACCAAGTGACCCATATGAAGGGGGTACCGCTGTATGATACTGTACAGCATTAGTAGGTTTGTGCATGATACCACCCCGTTAGAACCCAGTCGACCCCCTATGCTACGTGTCAGTAGGGTATGGATATATCTGTGGCCTGGGTCCTTCAACTGGGAGGCCTTCTTGGTGCGCGAACTGGTGGCAATGGATTTCCAGTAGGTAGGACCAGTCACAGGATAAGGGAAATCCTTGCCTAAATTCTTGAATTCCGGCCTTTGGGTGAATGCTTCCGTATAGAATCCCATGTAAACCCCTAATTGATCTTGAGTTATTCTGTGGCTCTTCCCAAAAGCACGTAATGAAATGTAGCCGGGTTGGCGAGAGAAGGGATTGAAGTTATAAATTTCGAAAGTGCTCAACATTTCGAGAGTCAATTCTTTATATGTAGGTTCTTCAATGGAGAATAACTTGTCCCAACCGCCGTGTGAGATGAATTCCAAGATCGTTTTGTCCAAGGCTATGGTCTTTAATACATCCCAATCAATTTTCTTGATCGTTCCAAAACTCTTGCGCGAGAGGAGCGCGAAACGGTTCTTATGTTCTTTCTTTTTGAACTTAGGTTGTTCGGGGGGGTGGAGAAGGTTCACTCCGGGCTCTCTTGTAAGCAACCTTCTTCGTCCTCATCCTACAAGGTCAAGTGAAACCTAATTAAACAAGTTACAAGCAAAAAAATCATGAAAAAATGAAAGATTGATGAAAATTTTGCAGTGCTACAGTAATTCCGAAAAAAAATTCAAGAGTCTTGCTTGAAAACTTGATGATATAAAAATACAACCATTCCAAGACAACATTACAAGATTTTAGTAACCAAGTAGAGAAGAAACCATGGAAAAATCAGCCCAAACAACCAGGAGAACACCAAGTTCATGAGAAAGCATGCTCACCTAAAAACCTAGGATTTATGGAGTGATCCTTAGGTTAAATCCAGCCAAAAGAGTGGTTTTTCTTCAAAACTTCAGCACACAATGATTTTAGAGGAGATGGAGAAGGTTTTAAAGCAAGAGAAATGAAAACAAATGGAGGAGAAATGAAGTAGAAGTGAGGGGTAGAAAGGTAGAAGATGATGAATAGAAAGAAGGCCCAAAGAAGGCCTTAAATCCCCAAGGAACGAAGGGCCTCACGGGTAGGTTCACCGGCGTGAGCCTACCCGTGAGCCTACCCGTGAGCCCTCTCGGTTTGGCTCACGGCCATGAGCTCACGGCCGTGAGCCCTCTCGGGTTTGCTCACGGGCCGAGCTCAGGGGCGTGAGCTCGCCCGTGAGTGGCCTCGGTTTGGCTTACGGGCAAGCTCACTTGCACAGGGGCACAATCATGGGCATTAAAAGCCTCTCAATTCGATTTATCATTGAAGAACACTCCTCTAAGTCTTAAAAACACTCAAAATAAAAGCCGAACAAAGCATGAAAGCACTCAAAACATGAATCTCATGAAATCTAATCATTAAACAACTCACAACAACACACAAACATGCATGAATGATGAAGCAAAAATTGATGAAAAGATGACTACAACATGAAGAAGACTTACAAAACTAACATGCCAACACACTTCAAGAATATGGAAAAGAAACAAGACATGCATTCAAACTACAAGAAAATGGAATTGCAATGACTTTGAAACTTCGGTTGCCTCCCAAGAAGCGCTTGGTTAATGTCGTTAGCTTGACGTGTTTTACTCAAAGCTCATGGTGGGACAAAGGGAGGGAAGTTACCTCCAATCTTTGGTGATGCATTGTTACCCGAAGAGTAATGCTTCAACTGGTGACCGTTGACCTTAAAAGTCCCTTTTTGTGGATGAGATACCTCAACGGCGCCATGAGGGAACACTTGAGTTATGATGTAAGGGCCATGTCATCGTGGTTTTAATTTTCCAGGGAATAGTTTCAGTCTTGCATTGAAAAGTAGCACTTGGTCCCCAGGTTGGAAGCACTTAGCTTGCTTAATATGCCGGTCATGATACTCCTTCATCTTCTCTTTATATTTAATTGATGTATCATATGCCAGAGCTCACATTTCCTCTAATTCATTCAGCTGGAGTTTCCTTTTGCGACCACAAAGATAAGGGTCAAAATTGAGTTGCTTTATGGCCCAATAGGCCTTGTGTTCCAATTTGACAAGTAAGTGGCATGCCTTCCCATATACCATTCGATAGGGAGTGGATCCAATAGGTGTCTTGTATGCAGTTCTATATGCCCACAATGCATCATCAAGTTGGTCAGCCCAATCTCGTAGATGATAATTGACTGTTTTCTCAAGGATCCACTTCAACTCTCTATTCGAAACTTTAACTTGGCTGTTGGTTTCAGGATGATAAGCAGTCGAAACTCGGTGCGACACCCCATATGGTTTTAGCATTTTTTCAAATTGAGAGTTACAAAAGTGGGTGCCTCGATCACTAATGATTGTTCTGGGTGCCCCGAATCGAGAAAATAATTTTTTCAAGAATTTCACAACAACTCTTGCATCACATGATGGGGAGGCTTGTGCTTCTACCCATTTGGAGACATAATCCACTGCCACAAGAATATATTTGTTTCCCTGGGAGCTGGGCAATGGCCCCATGAAATCAATGCCTCAAACATCAAATACTTCGCTTGCTTGATTCCATGATTGTGGCATTTCTTCTTTTTTAGAGATATCCACCGATCGTTGACATCTGTCGCAATGCTGCACCAATGCCTGAGCATCTTAAAATATAGTTGGCCAATAAAACCCGGCATCAAGAACCTTCTTACTTATTTGACTTCCACTATAATGGCCTCCTGTCGGCCTAGAATAACAATGCCTCAAGATGTCTTGACCTTCCACTTTCGAAACACATCTCCTGACAATCTGATCAGAGCAAACCTTGAACAAGTGGGGGTCCTCCGAGATGTAGTACTTCAAATTAGCAAAAAACTTTTTCCTTTGTTGCTGAGTGAGCCATTTGGGAAAAGTTTTCGCCGCGAGATAGTTTGCAATGTCGGTGAACCATGGAGTCTCATCTTCTGCTACCACTTGAATACTGCAAAGTTGCTCCCCAGGAAATGAATCATTTATTTCTCTCCTCTCTAGCATGTCAACATTGGGACCCTCAAGGCGGGAGAGATGGTCAGCAGCTAAGTTTTCTGCCCCCTTTTTATCTCTTATCTCCAAATCAAATTCTTGAAGAAGAAGCACCCAGCGGATCAGTCGAGGCTTGGCATCCGACTTGTTCAACATATACTTTAGGGCAGAATGGTCTGTGTAAACGATCACCTTGGACAACACCAAATATGACCTGAACTTGTCAAATGCAAAGACTACCGCCAGCAAATCCTTCTCGGTAGTAGTATAATTCTCTTGAGCATCATTCAAAGTTTTGCTTGCATAATAGATAGGATGAAAGTGCTTATACCTTCGTTGTCCAAGCACTGCACTGACAGGCTCCCCTAAAGTGCACGGGTTTGTCGAAGTAATAAAAGTTACCCCGGTGAGAGGGTAGTCGAATCCACAGGGAATAGGGAGTTAGAGTATGAGATTTCACTATTAAAACTATGCGAAGTACGGAAAAGTAATAATCGATTCGTGTGTGAATTGTGAGAACAACTATACTAAAAGACAGGAAATTAAATAGAGAGAGGTGAAAGATTAGAGAGTGCAAGAAAAAGAGATTAAGGAGGATTTAACAATGAATGAAGTGGGGTATACGGACAAGTTACCTCTAGGATCTATGCTTCTAGTATAAGACTATGCTATTATACCTTCCTATTGATGCTAATTGAGTCGAGGAAATCCTTAGACTCACGGTCCTAAACCTAAGGTCAACCGTGACTAACCCCAACATTATTCCCCAGTTTTAGGATTCACAACAACCCTTCACTCTATCCCTCGCACGATTAAGTCCCAGGGGAGTACATCTACCTAAACCTCACACTATGTGGGATTGCATTAAGTTCTAGGGATTCCTAGTGATTAAACCTGTTCCTATGTGTAGTTCTAACCCTTTGGTCCAGGAGGAAGAACCCTAGTCTAGATTAAGCCCCAGTGCATAGGATTCACTTCAACCCTTCACTCTGTTACTCGTGTAACTAAGCCCCAGGGGAGTTTATCTACCTAGCACTTCACTCTATCTTGACCGCTAATAAATCAAGGAAACGGAGGTAGGGAGAAATCACACCGGAAGGGAAAGGGATACATCGCTACCTCACAACTCTCCCTCTCAACCCTCTTCAATCTTGAATAGTCTAATCCTATAGGAGTTGTCACACCTCCAAAGGAAAAGCTAGATTGCTCTCAACCCTAGTGTCACATCCAAGGGAAAACAATAGCAAAAAAAAATCAAGATTGAAACTCAATTCTTATTCATCAATAATGGAAAAGCATAATAACAATGTCAAATAAACATGATAACCCTAGAATTTACAAGTCCGAATACCCACAAGGGGTTTAGCTCCTAATGGAGCTATACATGTTCATCAATGTATGAAATAAAACACAAAGTAAAGACATAGATGAAAACCCCCTTGCGTATGGTATGGCCGTGGTCTTGTGCGGCCGCCGGACATCGGTGACGATGCCGATGACGCGCTCTAAACCTCCACGAAGTCCTCTCCAAAACCCTAGCCGCACTCCCAGAAGTTGGGGATAAGAATAGGTCAAAAGATATCTCAAAAAGTCTCCAAATCTGGCTTTTATAATGTGGACTCGCGGCTTTAAATTTGCTGAAAACGGGATTTCACACGGCCGTGTGAAGTTTCTGGAATTCTGATTTTCGGCCGACTGTGAATAGTAACTTACTACAGTGTTTTTGGAACAGTAATTTGATAAAGTAGTGCTACAGTAATTGTGCCAAAATGGTCCCGGATTCGTCGTTCTTCATAGAGGCTGTTGAATTTGGCACACAATCAATGGTAGATCGTGCCAATTGCTTCGAATCACCTAATTGGTGAATTTCTCATTGTTGGGATGAGTTAGACTTATTGTGAATGTGACTGCCTTTATGCCCCTCCAAAGGAGACTGGCACACACTCACAAGTCTATGCTCACGCCTTGCTCCTTGCTTGGTCCGAAAATCTTCCCAACAATGCCAAACACGACCTAACTTCGTTCCTTTCCTTCATTTTATCTTCACAACCCTACAATGCACAAAAGTAAACAATTGCACACTTTTTAGTGATAAAATCTGATTAAATTAATGCTCATTGCAAGATAATAACACTTCGTATTACTATAACACGAGCGCTTATCATGCACCAACAGCATAGTCACTTGCATCACACATCAGCTCAAACGGCAGACTCCAGTCCGGGGAAACTATGATAGGTGCTTCAATTAGTCTCTGTTTGAGCGTTAAGAAGGCGCGCATACATTCACTAGTGAAATCAAAAGGGGCATCCTTCTCGAACAACTTTGTTAATGGTTGGGCGATGGATGAGAAATCTTGCACAAACCTTCTGTAAAACTCGGCATGTCCCAAAAAACTTCTTATTACCTTCACTGAAGTCGGGGATGGAAGTTTCTCAATAGTGGCGATCTTTGCCCTGTCCACCTCAATCCCATGTTTGAAAATTTTATGTCCAAGAACTATACCGTCCTTGACCATAAAATGACACTTCTCCCAGCTGAGCACTAGATTTGTCTCCTCACATCTGCTTAGGACCCGCTCAAGGTTTTTGAGGCACAACTCAAATGAATCGCCAAAGACTGAGAAGTCGTCCATGAATACTTCCATAATGTTTTCTACCATGTCCTCGAAAATAGCCATCATACATATCTGGAAAGTGGCCGGTGCATTACAAAGCCCAAAATACATCCGCCGGTAAGCAAAGGTACCATAGGGACAGGTGAAAGTAGTCTTCTCCTAATCTTCTGGGGCTATGGGAATATGAAAATATCCAGAAAAACCATCTAAAAAGCAATAATAAGAGTGTCCTGCAAGCTGCTCAAGCATCTGATCGATGAAGGGCAACGGGAAATGATCTTTCCTTGTGGCATCATTAAGTTTCTTGTAGTCTATGCAGACCCTCCACCCTGTTACTGTTCTAGTGAGGATGAGTTCATTTTTCTCATTAGTCACAACTATCATACCCCCCTTTTTAGGTACCACCTGGACTGGACTCACCCATGCACTGTCGGAAATGGGGTAAATGATACCAGCATCAAGAAGCTTGATGACTTCGTTTTTCACTACGTCCTTTATGTTGAGATTCAGTCTTCGTTGGGGTATTGCCATCAGCCTGTGGTTGTCTTTCATAAGAACCTTGTGAGTGCAGAATGATGGATTGATCCCCTTTATATCAGCGATTTTCCAAGCAATTGCCTTCTTATGATTCTTGAGTACATCTAAAAGTTTACCCTTCTGTTGTTCTGTCAAATCCGATGCGATAATAACAGGTAGTGTGGAATCTTCCCCCAAAAAGGCATACTCCAAATGATCCGGTAGAATCTTCAATTCTAGTATAGGAGGTTCTTCAAATGATGATTTCAATCTCCCGTAATTGCTTAAATTATGATTCTCAATTTCCTGATCCGCCAAATCCAATGGACTATCATTCTCAGAGCTGTCTTCCATCACTTGTATTTCTGCTTCGACCGAATTTAAGTCCTCCTCCTTCACATAACCCTTTTCCTCTAAGCTCTCTGACCCTGCCTGATCTGTTCCCACTTCATAAGGTGGCAATGACTCAAGGTGTCCGTCTGAATTGGTTTTCGACCATTCGTTGACGGGGTCAAGATGGTAGCTTGGTGGATAAGAATGCCCTACAAGGTCCACCCTGTTCGTCTGCGAGTACTGCTGGAGATGAGAGTCAGTATTGTGGCTTTCCAAGGCTACGTTGATTGAGTCTTCACAATACTGTTTCTTCCACTGATTATCAAAACGGAATGGAGGGTCCAACGGAGTCCCGGTGCTTGAGTAGTGAGGGAATGGCTCTTGTGAAAAATCGTAATTAGTCCAATCACCTGGTGAAAACATTGTAAAACATAAGGAGATATTTACAGACTAAGATGAATGAAGTAAGAAGATAGGGAGATAAAGATTAGGAACAAAAGAGATATAATAAAGTAGAATGCAAATAAAGAAATGATGGAATATAAATACAAATGGTAAATATGAAACCAGATGATGGTCAAATCAACACGCTTAAAGTTTTCCGAGTATTTCTCGTGAGTCCCCGGCAACGGCGCCAAAAACTTGATGAGTGTTATCCCGCAAGTGCACTAGTCGTCAAGTAATACCCTGTGCATGATACAGGGGTCGTATTCCCTAGGGCCCGAGAAGCTACCCTTACTTCCCTTTTACAATGTTGTTCAACCGACACAATTTAAGAGAGTGAATAGAATACAAACAAACTAAACAAAGAAGTAACCAATGCAAACATACAAGAACAAGATACGGGATAAAATAGGGTTAGGAGTGGTCACGGATAAGGATTCCCTTAGGGGCTACTAAAGTGAGTAGGATGCTTGGACTAATATGCAAGTGGCTAATTGGACAGAGAAAACCCTAAACTAGGCCAACCCGATGGTCACGACAATTAACCCCTAATCCGGTACGGGTATTGGATACGGTACGTCTACCGCCCAAGATTACCCCTACGATTGCAATGGGTGAAGTGATTTTCTCAAACTAGAGTTAAGATACAAAGGAGTATTTAACCCTAGGTGTGGAGGGGTACAAATACCCGATGGTCACAGCGTATTTATACGTATTTCCCTTCCAAGTTAGGTGAGTCTAACACTAGGGCAATGATCATGCAACCTAGCATTTCCTAAGTCTTTTGATACATAGAGTTCTCATATATATCAAGCATGTAAAAACACCAAACAATGGATCACAAACAAGCCACAAACATTAATTAGAACAAAACATCCAAAACATCACAAGTTCACCACCAAGGTTCACCTACATCCGGTGACCTTGGGGTTTAGTTGCTCATGTTCACTAAATACAACAAGAAATACATGAAAACAACCAACAAAAGCATGAGAAGAACTCCCTCAAAGAATGAAGATCGGAGAAGTTCCAAAGACGCCACTCAATGGGATGGCTTCCCTAGTCTTCAACCTCCAAATGTAAGCTCTAGATCATAGATCCTTCCCAAAACCTTGCTCTCCTCACCAAATTCTCCACGAAGTTGCCCTCCAAAAGCTTCTTCTTTCTCACATCAAAGATGGTGGTGAGAGGCCCAAAGAAGAAGACATAAGATGACACAAAAAGAAACCCTCCAAATCCCCTAAAAGGGTGAATTCGTGCCTCTCACGGATGAGCTCACGTTCCATAAATGGCCCGTGAGGTAGCCTATAACGTGAGACGAAAGAATCTGCAAAGTTGCGAAACTGCTACATTGCTGCTACAGTAACACTACTGCATTACTGTCTGTCCCTGAATTCCTTGCGGTTGACCTCACGGCCGTGAGCTTGCCCGTGAGGGTTTCCAGACTAAGAGAATTCTTCAAATGTGTGTGCTTCAGGTTGCTACAGTGTTTCTAATGTGTGTGCTAAAGACGATTTTGGCTTGGATTTCTTCTCAAATCGCGTCGTTGAGCTTACCAAAGCATTGTTTGCACCTAAAACACGAAATAACCCAATTTAGACCTCAAAAGGGCATCGATTCATTAACAAAATACGAAAACTATGCATATACATACGTATAAAATATGTACATTTAGACGTTTATCAACACACAGTCCCATGACCATGCCTATGACTATCCCTCAAATTCCAAACATCCAAGACCATCTGCACACATACACAAGGGGTTCAGTGTAGCTCAAGAAAAATCAGAATAACTCCAGTATATAGATTTAAATGCAATGAAATACAACTCGAGTAAAATAAAAAGCAACATAAAATAAACTCGGAAGGAAGATCCTTTCTGAGTACTACAAGTCCAAATAAAAGAAATAAAAGTACAAAATGATAGAAAGAATATAAGAGACTAAAACTAGACGCACGTAGCGTCGGTGTCCTGATCAATAGCCTTTGGTGCTGCTGTAGGCTCTGCTGGTACCGGTGGATCTATCGGTGGTGACGCAAGTGAAGGCGATGAGGGGATGCTCGGGGTCGCATCACAAATGGTGAGGTCATGACCTGCTCAAGTAACTGATGAAAATTGTGAAACTAGGACAAAACCTCGGTGTGCTGTGCAACCTGTGTAGCTCTAATCTCTGCTACCTCAGTCTAGAGTATCCCCACAGTACTCTCGAGGTGCTCCAATCTGTCCCCTCCTCGAGACGGAGAAAATATGCACACAGTTGGTGGCTCCTGTGTTGTGGGTGGTACCTCACTCTCGGGCTGTGATGGAGGTAGCTCCAAAGTCGGCTGCGATCGCTCAGCCCAGTTTCCCTCTACTGGCTCCGATGGCAGTATGTTCATCACATAGCAATGCTGATACTTCCTGACCATGCCCATCTATCTCAGCATCTCTAAACTAATGGGAGTGGGTATGACTATCTTCTCGATCCCCCTAATCACCTCCCGAAGACCCATCTCCTTGATAAGTCTCGTGATGTATGTCCCTGAGAAGATGACCCAAGTCGAGGGTACTGACCCTGGTGACGTATATACTCTACAAGGATATGCCCGAGGTGAAGCGGCACGCTCTGCACCATCGAATGGAGGTAAAGGAGTTTCTACCTGATCAGGTTTCGTATACTATCACCACAACCGTTCGCTGATCTGCTCATGACGGCGTGAATATACCTGTAAACTGGCCGTGATAGACAAGTAGCCTTCGACACCCCTGGCTTGTACGAACCCTGTCCGCTAAATACTCGACAGGCCCTCTGAGGAGTCAAACTGCCGGGGTAATCAATCGGGAGGTTCTCATACTCCTCTGTCTCAGTAAAAGCCTCATTGTATAGACCCATATGGATGGAGAACTGCATCACCGACATACTGTAACTGTGCCTAACTGCTCTAAACTATATAACGCCAGCACTCATCACATCTCTGTAGGATCTGTCAAACTCAAATGATGCAACCACCTCCAAAGTAAGTGAGCGGTTAGCTGGCTCTCGAATAGAAAATAAGCATTGCTAATGAGTGCATTCCATATATATATTTTCATACCCTTTTCATGTATTTATCTTGTCTTCGGGCGTTAATTTATTGTGATTCGGTGCTACTATCGGTATTATTATGTATTTGTGCAGGGAAATAGGTTTTTGTGCAAAGGGACAGTATTCGGCACAATTACAGTGTGAAAAGAGGATCAGATTATAGTGTCCCAGGAAAAACACGGGCTCGACACGGCCGTGTTATTGCTGCTGCAAATCTCAGGAGAATTCTGCACCAGACGGAGCATGGTACTGTAGCAGAATACTGTAGCAGATTTCTGAAGCACAGATATGGAGAATGGCACGGTTTGCATTATCCTGACACCCCCGTGTTATCTGGAGAACATGGGGGTCATCTTCCTAACATATAGGTGTCAGTGCTGAATTTTGTGTTTCGCACTTTACTGAGATTTGCAGCACCTCGGACACACCCTTGACACGCCCGTGTTGGGCCCCGAATCAGCCTTTTTAACTCCAGAAATTAGGGTTTTTTCTCATCTTTTGTTCGGGGATTCATCTCTCCACCGGGAGGACGTTGATGAGATCAAAGATCAAGCTTCACCAAACCGCCTAAGGAGATCAAGGACTAGTAAGAGGTATTGTAAGAGGTGGAGATTTGGCACAAGGACACTACAAGGGAGGACATCTTGAGTATCGAAAGGGGTTGTTTCTCTCTTTCTTTATTCCATCTTTTGCCTTACCTTGTGTACCTGCCCTCAGGGGCTAACTGGCCATAGTGCCTTGGTTGTCGACAATTGTCAGACTGTATTGCTTATAAACTCATTGTATTTTGGCTATGGAGTTCTAATTGATGTTTGTGTTTAATCTTGTATTGCATAACTATAGTGTGTCTGGAGTGCATAGTTGTTAGGTTATCCTAGCAAAACTGCAGTGTATCTATAAACACATAGATGCAATATTGCTTGTGAGCACACACGAATGTCATTGGAATGTACCAAGGTAGTCAACTAGGATGAGATAGTGTGCACGAGTCATTGGAGACTTCCATAGGTATTTACTCTTGTAATTGTTGAATACTTAGTCCTAACCTCCCACCATTACCTTTAGTCATTGTTGTTATGATCCCATACCTTTTCTATTTGTTTCACTAGACATCAAAGGATCAACAAGTACTTTAAGTATAGTTCCCTGAGGTTCGACAACCCTACTCTTAATTGAGTACCACTTTATTACTTCTTGCAACCCGTACACTTGCGGAGAGCGCATCAATTGCCAACTCCCCTACTGATAAAAGCTCTTCAACCTCGTCCGCTAACCTCTCATATCTTGCTTGGTGCTCAGGTATGGCAAAGTCTATCTACTCTGTAGAGGGCTCAAGGGGTCTCTTAGTGGTCACTTGCTTCGACCTAGGTGCCATTCCTGCAAAAATTTAAAAAAAATTGATCAAACCATCATTAAAGCACATTCTGCAAGAATCCACATGCCCATGTGGATCGTCGGGGCGCAAAAGAGACATGGCCGTGAGGCTAAAATCTTATACAAATCGCTCCCAATCACTTTGAAACTTTCCACAATCATTAATAAGGTATATACGCATGTAAAGCTAGTGGAAATCAATCTAATAAATTAAAGGATCAGGTTAACTAAGTAAAAAGAAAAGAAAGGGCGGTTTAGAATAAAAAACTTGGAGCTCGGCCGGAAAACCCATTAAAACTAGTGAAATCGTTGGAGAGACAGTTAGGAATGTGGAGGAAAGTGTTCTTCTGAGAGTAGAAGAGTTTAGAAGTGAAAGGGCAAAGAAAGTATGAAAGAAGATTTCGGCCTTTTTGAGTTTTGCACATCCACACGGCCATGTGTCTCTACTGAAAGGGTTCACAGGGCCAAGCGCACGCCCCTGTGTTCTCTCTGTTCATTCTTTGAACACTTCCACACGGCCGTGTGCCTACGTAGGTGAGCTTCACAGGGGCACCCACATGCCCCTGTGTACTCTCTGGAACACTCTCAGGGCCTTTGAAAATAATGACATGGCCGTGTGGAAATTTCACACGGCTGTGTGCCTAACCTGGCCAAGACACAAGTCTGGCCACAGGGGTATCCACATGCCCTTGTGGCCTCTCTAGATCTCCCGAGAAAACTCTAAGTGTTCCACTCGGCCGTATGAAACATCCACACGGCCGTATGCCTTTCACAAGCCCTCTCACAGGGGCAGCAACACGCCCCTGTGTTTTCTCGGGATAGAAGGAAGTCTCTATAGAGTTTCATATGACCGTGTGGGAATTCCACACGGCTGTGTGCCTTAACACAAGGGCACTCACAGGGGCCCTTGGACTCTCGGGATGGAGAGTTCAAGTTCTGCAGGATTTCACACGGCCGTGTACCCTTCACAGGGTCGTTCACAGGGGCATCCACACAGCCTCTGTAACGCTAGGGATGAGCACTGAGATGGTTTACATGGCCGTGTGGAAATTCCACACGGCAGTGTGTTTTCTCTAGATGACTTAGAAAATATACAGACTCTGCAAAAAAATTTCAGAATTCAAATGCAAAGTTCAGAGCCTGCATACATTATAAAATTGAGACCATAGATCCATGAAAACACACTCAAACGACCCAAAACTTCGTCAATCAACATTTAGGTACACAGAAACATTAAGACTCACAAGAAAATCACAGCACATGCATGTATGAACAAGACACCAACACTAATACTCTTATTCATGCTAAAACTAAACTAAACCTTAGAAAAACAGTGAAGCGCTTGTTTAACGTCACTTAGCTTGACGTACCTGGCCATACCTCACTGGGGCTCAAGAAAGAATATTTCCTTGTTATTGTCACAAACCTAATCGCCAAAGTAGGGCTTTAACCGATGCCCATTTACCTTGAATGTACCCTTCTTCAGATGAGTGATCTCAATCACTCCATGAGGTGATACTTGGGTGACAGTGTGTGGCCAAAACCATCTAGACTTGAGTTTTCCCAGAAATAGCCGCAAACGAGAGTTGAACAATAAGACTAGATCACCCACTTTAAACTCCTTCGGCAACTTGATATGCTTGTCATGCCACTTTCGAATCCTTTCCTTGTATATTCTAGCATTCTCGTATGCCTTCAACCTCCATTCATCTAACTCATTGAGATGAAGCACTCTTTGTTCGCCTGTTTTTCTCAAATAAAAATTCATTGCCTTGATTGCCCTAGTATGCTTTGTGTTCAAGCTCAACCGGCAGATGACATGACTTTCCATAGACCAAATTGTAGGGGGTGGTTCCTATAGGAGTCTTATATGCTATTCGGTGAGCCCAAAGTGTATCATCCAAGAGCTTAGACCAATCCCGTTTCCCTTGCTCCACTGATTTTGTCAAAATCCTCTTGAGCTCTCTATTTGTGACCTCTACTTGGCCACTAGTTTGTGGGTGATAAGGAGTACCAAGGCGATGACGCACTCCATATCTCTTCAACACCTTTTCAAGTTGAGCATTGCAGAAATTAGTTCCTCGATCGCTAATGATAATTCGTGGAGTTCCAAACCGAGTGAATAACCTCTTTAAAAACTTTACCACAATTTTAGCATCATTCATCGGCAGCGCTTGAGCTTTAACCCATTTGGAGACATAATCAACTGCCACCAAAATATATTGATTTCAATTGGATTTCGGAAATGGTCCCATGAAGTCAATATCCCAAACGTCAAATACCTCACAAAATTGAATAGGATTTTGAGGCATTTCATCCCGCCGAGACAAATTTCCTGCTCTCTGGCAGTTGTCACATCTAACAACAAATTGGTGCGCATCCTAGAAAAGAGTCAGCCAATAAAATCCAGTAGCGAAAACTTTTTCTGTAGTTCTACTTGAAGCATAATGGCCTCCAACAGGTACCAAATGATAATGTGGGAGAATGTTCCATCCTTCTTCTCTTGAAACACATCTCCGAACTACATGATCTGCATAGAGGCGAAAGAGGAATGGGTCATCTCAGAAGTAATTCTTTAAATAACTAAAGAACTTCTTCTTCTGTTGGAACGTGAGCCCTTGCTTAAGAACCTTCCCTGACAAGTAATTAGCAAAGTCTGCAAACCATGGAGCATCACTTGATGATGATGAGTCCTGAACCAAGTATAAGTGCTCCTCTAGGAAGAAATCATTAATTTACTTGCATGATGGCTCTTGTCCCACACACCCTTCTAAATGGGACAAGTGATCCGCAACTACATTTTCAACCCCTTTCTTGTCTTTTATCTCCATGTCAAACTCTTGCAAGAGCAATATCCACCAGATCAATCTTGGTTTAGCATCAGCCTTGTTCATAAGATAACGGAACGCTGAATGATCTGTGAACACAATGACCTTGGAAAGAATGAGATATGGTCCGAATTTGTCTAGGGAAAACACAACTGCTACTAACCCTTTCTGCGTAGTAGTATAATTTTATTGAGCACCTGTGAGAGTTTTATTAGCATAGTATATTGGTTAGAACTGCTTGCCCTTTTTCTGCACCAGAACTGCTCCAATGGCATAATCACTTGCATCGCACACAAGCTCGAATGGTTCATTCCAATCTAGTGTGATCAAGATTAGGGCTTGGACTAATTTCTCTTTCAACACGTTAAAAGTTGCCACACAATCATCCCTGAAATCAAAGGAAGCATCCTTCTCAAGGAGTTTTGTCAACGGTTGTGTGATCTTAAAAATATCCTTGATAAACCACCTATAGAAACCCGTATGCCCCAAGAAACTCCGAATTCCCTTCACATTGATGGTGGAGGAAGTTTATCTAAGACTTCAATCTTTGCCTTATCGACTTCTATTCCCATTCGAGAGATTTTGTGCTCTAGAACGATGCCTTCTTGAACCATGAAGTGCCATTTTTCCCAATTAAGCACAAGGTTTGTTTCTTCTCATCTCCTCAGTACTCTTTCCAAGTTTTTCAAGCATATATCAAAAGAATCATCAAACACTAAGAAATCATCCATGAACACCTCCATGATATCTTCCAAAAGATCATTAAAAATGGCGATCATATAACGCTAAAATGTTGCCAGTGCATTGCATAGTCCGAATGACATCCGTCTATATGCAAAAGTCCCGTAGGGACAAGTGAATGTTGTCTTATCTTGATCTTCTGGGGTGATAGGAATCTAGAAATACCCTAACATACCATCAAGGAAGCAATAAAACTGATGCCTGGCCAATCATTTCAACACCTGATCAATAAAAGACAATGGAAAGTGATCATTTCGAGTCGCATCATTCAGTCTTCTGTAATCAATGCATACTATCCATCCTGTGACTATTGTAGTTGGAATAAGCTCATTCTTTTCATTCTTGTTCACTGTCATTCCCCCTTCTTTGGAACCACTTGCGTTGGGCTCACCCAAGCACTATCAGAAATGGGATAAATAATTCACGCATCCAGTAATTTCACCAACTCCGCCTTGACAACTTCCTTCATATTTGGGTTCAGCTTTGATCACTGTCATTTCCCCCCTTCTTGATCACTGTCATTTCCCCTTCTTCTACAAAAAGATTGCTCACTGTTTGTTCATTCACAATATAATTTGTAATTGACTATACTGTGAACAACTGCATTTTCTGTTCCACATTCTTCATCATTACTGTAATTGTGTCGAATATCTCAGTTGGATCAATCATCCTTCCTTTAACTGAGATCAGAGAAAAAGAAAAACAAATAAGAATTATGATAAAAAAAGAAAGTGTGAAATAGAATGTGCGGTGAATAGCTAAAATAGCAAAAGCAAATGTCTAAAAATACGCCTATTCCCCGGCAACGGCGCCAAAACTTTGACAGGAGCCCGAAAGTGCACAGGTTGTGACAGTAATAAAGTACCCCGGTGAGAGGGTAGTCGAATCCACAGGGAGTAGGGATTATAGACACAAGAACTTGCTATTTAGCTAGTGTGAAGTACGAATGGTGAGAGCAAAAATCAATGTGTGTGTGCAAGAGTAATTAAGAGAAATAAGAAAATGAAAGAGAATTATGGAAGACAGGAGAGTGCAAGTAAAGAGTAAAGAGAGAAACAATCAAATGTAAAATAGGGTAACCTGGACAAGCTCCACCTAGGACTAATGTTCTAGTGCAAGACTATGTATTATACTCTCCTATTGATGTTTAATGAGTTGTGGACATCCTAAAGCTCACGGTCCCAAACTTAAGGTCAACCATGACTAATCCAAATATTATGCCCCGGCATTGGGTTTCACTATGACCCTTCACTCTATTGATCTATCAACTAAGCACCATGGGAGTCCATCTTCCTAAGCATCACACTACATGGAATTGCTTTATGTTCTAGGCATTCCAAGTAATAGACCCTGTTCCTAAGTATAGTTCTAACCCTTTGGTTTAGGTGAAAGAACCCTAGTCTCAATTAAGCCCCAGCACTAGGATTCACCACAACCCTTCACTCTGTCGCTTGCGCAACTAAGCCCCAGGGGAGTTCTTCTCCTAGCATTTCACTCTACTTCGACCGCTAAGAACTCTTGGAACACGGAGGTAAGGAAAATCACACCGATGGGAAAAGGGGACGTTTCGCTACCTCACGACTCACCCTCTCGACCCTCTCCAATCTCGAGGAGTCTAATCCTATAGGAGTTGTCACACCTCCAAAGGACAACTTAGATGATTCTCAACCCTAGTGTCACTGCTAAGGGAAAATCAATACAACAAGCAATCAAGATTGGAACTCAATTAAATGCATCAATTAAGAAATCATAATAAAAGTCATAGAAACAATGTCATTCTAGGATTTACAAGTCCGAATACCCACAAAGGGTTTAGCTCTCCATGGAGCTATACAAATCTATCAATGTGTATGAATAAACAAGAATAGTAAGCATAGATGAAAAACCCTTGTGATGCATGGCGATGGTCTTCTGAGGTCGCTCCGTCCTATTGATAAGTGCTTGTGTTATAGTAACGTGAAGCGTTATTATCTTACAATGAACATATCTTTTATCAGGTTTTATCACTAAATAGTGTGCATTTGTGTATTCTTATGCATTGTAGATTTGTGGAGCTAATTTGTAGAAGAAGAACGAAGTTAGATAGTGTTTGCCGCTGTTGGGAGGTTTTCGGACAGAGCAAAGATAATAAATTTACCTTGGTGAGAAGGTAGTTGAATCCACAGGGAATAGGGAGATAGAATATAAGGTTTCACTAATTAAGCTATGCAGAATATGGAGAACGATAATAAGATTGATGAGTGAAAATAATGCAAAGCAATAAACTAAATAGAGAGATGGAAGAAAGAAGTGCAAGTAGGAAAATCGAGAAGGACTAACAATGAGTAAATGGGGGTATCCGGACAAGCTACCTCTAGGGTCTATGTTTCAAGTGCAAGACTATAATATTATGCTCTCTTATTAATGTCAATTGAGTCGAGGATATCCTAAGACTCACGGTCCCAAACCTAAGGACAACCGTGACTAACTCCAACACTATGCCCCGGTATTAGGATTCACAACACCCTTCACTCTGTCACCTAGATGACTAAGCCACATGGGAGTCCATCTGCCTAAACCTCACACTATGTGGAGTTACATTATGCTCTAGGGATTCCTAGTGATTAAACCTGTTCCTATACGTAATTCTAACCCTTTGGTCCAGGTGGAAGAATCCTAGTCTAGATTGAGCCCCAGCAAATAGGATTCACTACAACCCTCCACTCTATTACTTACGTAACTAAGCCCTAGGGGAGTTTATCTACCTATTGCTTCACTCTATTTCGACCGCTATTAAATCAAGGAATCGGAGGTAGGGAGAAATCACATCGAAGGGGAAAGGGGTACATTGCTACCTCACAACTCTCCCTCTCAACCCTCGCTAATCTTGAGTAGTCTAATCCTATAGGAGTTGTCACACCTCCAAAGGAAAGCCTAGATTGCTCTCAACCCTAATGTCACGTTTAAGGGAAAACAATATGAAAGGATAATCAAGATTAAAAACTCAATTTTATTCATCAATGATGGAAAGCATAATAATCAATGTCAAAGAAACATAAGAAACCCTAAAGTTTACAAGTCCGAATACCCCACGAGGGGTTTAGCTCCTCATAGAGCTATACATGTTCATCAACGTGAGAAATAAAGCATAAAACATAGACATCAATGAAAAACCCCCTCGAATTAGTGTGGCCGTGGTCTTGTGCAAACGTCGAACCTCGAAATCGATGCCGACGACGCGCTAGAACCTCCACGAAACCCTCTCCGAAACCCTAGCCGCACTCCAGAAAGTTGGGGAAAAGATAGGTCAAAAGATCCCTTCAAAGGTTGCAAAAATCCCCTTTTATATTATTGAATCGCGGCTTTAAAATTGGACTTATCGGGGGCTTCACACGGCCGTGTGGAATTTCCACACGCCCGTGTGAAGCTTCTGTCTCTGCTGAAAAATTAATTTCACACGGCCGTGTGGAATTTCCACACGCCCGTGTGTCTTCACTGGATGGCTGAAATTGCAAAACACACGGCCGTGTGGAATTTCCACACGCCCGTGTGACTTCTCTGTCTGGCTGGAAAATGGCTCACACGGCCGTGTGGAATTTCCACACGCCCGTGTGACTTCTCTGGAACACTAATCTTCAGCTGAACAGGCTTGGTAACTTGCCGAAACGCCTCCCGGGTCCATTGTTCTTCATCGAGGCCATTACTTGGGCACACAAGCAACGGTAGGTCGCGCCGATTGCTTCAAGTCTTCTTCTTTCGCGAGATTCTCCTAAGTAACACGGATTGGACTTGTTGTGAATGTGACTGCCTTTGTGCCCCTCCAAAAGAGGTTGGCACACATCCACAAGTCCAAATACGTGCTTCGTTCCTTGCTTGGTCCGAGAACATCCCAACATTGGCGAACGCGACCTAATTTCATTCTTCTTCTCCAATTAGGCTCCACAATACCTTCAATGCACAAGAGAACACAAATGCACACATTTAGTGATAAAACCTGATAAAAAGTATGCTTAATGTAAGATAATAGCGCTTCGCGATACTATAACACAAGCACTTATCAAACCCCCCCACACTTAAGCTTTTGCTTGTCCTCAAGCAAAATAGAACGTGAAAGTACTTGGGTAGAACAATTAAAAGTGCTTGGCCTTAGGTTCACCAAAAGCATGCAAAAGAAGCATTCTACAAGTAAGGGGAACTCAAAACATTGCATAAGGTTACCAATGCTCTAGCTAAAAACTCGAATCAAAAAGGATGAAAACTCGAAAATGTGTTAGTGTGTGCGATCTTACTCAAGAGAACCAACGAGTACTCCTCAAACTTTGGTTAGAAAGGACTTATTTATATACAAAAACAAAAAATAGTGGTGGAAGTAGTAGCTTCACACATCCTTGAAGGTAGCCCTTTCCTAGGCGGCTGCCAAAGGTGGCTTTCACTCTTTCGAGGAGGTAGCTCTTTCTACCGGGGTAGTAGCTTTCACGCATCCCATGAGATAGCTCTTTCTCTCATTAGGGCATAACCTGTATCCGACTTATGAGAGTAGCTGCATACTTCATAGGCGGTAGCTCTTGCCACCCCAAATGCATAATTAAAACAAAGCTAATATTTACAAACTCATATATTTTTTTCTCTTTTTCTCTTTTCATTTTTCCACTTTTTTTTTTTTTTTTCATTTTCATCTTTTTTTTTTTCATATTTTTCTCTCCTTATATATGCATTTTCCAAAGTAAAACTAAGAACAACGATAAACTTGTCCTTAAAAACTTCAAGATTGAGTTTCCAAAAGATTCCAAGAGTAAGTTGTGCAATATAAGATAATCGAGCAAAAATTCCCTAAAATTCAAGTAGAGACTAGAGCATGATAGGATACAATGTTGAAAATTCTCCTAAACTATAAGAATACAACCGTTGCAACTGAGGTGAACCGCCATAGGCTACATTAGCATAAGCAATTGAACGCACAAGTAAAGGTGTGTGCAATGTGAACTCCCCCCCACACTTAAGATGTACATTGTCCTCAATGTACGCATATAAGCACAATAATAAGTGAAAACGATAAAAGCAATTAGTGTGGAAGTGGCAATTGAAACATTACTCCCCTGAACTCCAAGTGTTGCGTTTGATGAAGCTAGGTCATTGAGAGTTGAGTCTCAATGGTTCGTGGAGCACACACAATTCCATGACCGTGTCAATGACTATTCCTCAAAATCCTTTCATCCAAAACCATCTGCGCACACATAAACGAGGATTCAGTAAATCTCAATAAAACTCGAGTATATAAAATGTAAAGCAATGAATATAACTCGAGATAAAAAGAAAAAGCAAAATAAAAGCTATACTCAGAAGGAGAATCCTTTCTGAGTACTACAAGTCCAAAATAAAATAAAGATATACAGAAATGACAAATAAAAGAAAAGAATCTAAAATCTAAGACGCCTCAGCGTCGGTGTCCTGAGTGGTGGCCTCTGGTGCTGCTGGAGGCTCTGGATCTGCTGGTGATGCTGGAGCTGCTGGTGCTGAGGGAGATGGAGGTGGTGGAGTGGACACCCGAGGTCCGACCACGAAGGAGGAGGAGGCGACAATCTGCTCGAAGGTCTGTCGCAAGCTCTGGAACTGCGCCATCACCTCCTGGTGCTGTGAAATCTGTGTGGCCCTAACCTCGGCCACCTCGGTCTGTAGGATCCCCACTGCGCTCTCGAGGCGCTCCAGTCTGTCCTGGCCTCGAGATGGTGAAAACATCTGCACCGGAGGTGGCTCCGGCGCGGTGGGGGGTACCTCGGTCTCTGTGTCCTGCGGGGGTGGCTCCAATGCTGCCCGGGACCCCTCGCCCGGGAATGCCTCGGGCCAGTATAGCGTGTAACGCTGGTAATGTCTCCAGGCCATGCCCATCTGTCTCAGCATCTCCAAGTCGATTGGGGAAGGTGTGACTGTCTTTTCTATCCCTCTGATTGCAGTCCGAAGACCCATTCCCTTCATAAGTCTTGTGATGTATGGTCCTGCAAAAATCGTCCCAAGCCTGGGATATTGACTTTGATGACGCATGGACTCGGCGAGTATATACCCAATATGGAGTGGCTCCTTCAGTACCATTGAATATAAATAAAGGAGTTCCTGCCGACTAAGAACTCCTGTACTATCGCCCCGGCCGTTTATTGACCTACTCAGAATGGCATGAATGTATCTATAAGCCGGTCGTAATAGACAAGTAGCTTTTGATACACCTGGCTCATAGTTCCCTCGTCCACATAACACTTTGTAAGCTCTTTGAGGGGTCAAATTTCCGGGGTAGTCAGTTGGGAGGTTCTCGTACTCCTCCGTTTCAGTGAATGCCTCATCGTACAACCCCATGTAAATGGAAAACTGTGTCACCGACAAATTGTACTCATGCCCACATGCCCGAAACTGTATAGAGTTGGTGCTCATCGACTCTCTACTTACTTTGTCGAATTTGAATGATGAGAGCACCTCTAAGGTAAGCAAACGGTTCGCTGGATCTCGAATTGATAGCAAGCTCTTCCAACTTCCTACCGCAACAAGCTCTTCAATCTCATCCGCCATTTCAATACCCCAATAAGCTGGTTTTACATATTCTATGTCCAGGTATCGAGATTGTCCAATTTTGAGTTTCGCCAATCGTCTATATGTTTCTTGGTGTTCAGATGGAATGTCGTTGATTGGCTCTGGAGAGTGTTCTCGTGCTCTTTTGTTGGTGCCTTTCTTGGGTGCCATTCCTGAAAAGTGGTTTTGAAAGAAAATTAGTCATTTTGGTATAATGAAGATCCACACGGCCGTGTGGAAATTCCACACGCCCGTGTGGAGTGTCAGGCGGACACTGATGCAAGGTTGAGAAGCAGAACTCCAAAGTCACACAAAATTTTTCATAGGAACCCTTGTAAACTCATTAGTAGCCAGGTAAACCGTGCAAAACAGACGAAATTCTTATCACAAACGATCAAAATCCGGAATTTAGTAAAGAGGAAGGGCTTGTTGTTCTCACCGACGGTGGGGATGAAGAAAAATTCGGAGTTTGGTCGGAGGGCTCGAGAGGAAACCTTAATGACCGAAGATATTGGTCGGGAAAGCAGCAAAAGAGGTGGGAGAGTGTTTTGGAGTGAAAGTGAAAGAGACACGAGTGAATTCCAAAAGAAAAACCTTCGGCCTCTTTTGAAGTTCTGGGAATTCACACGGCCGTGTGAAGTAACCACACGGCCGTGTGCCTCAGAAATTAGGGTTCACAGGGGCCAACACACGCCCCTGTGCGCACTCTGGTCACTCTCTGAACTACCTCGCACGGCCGTGTGTTAATTCCACACGGCCGTGTGCCTCCGCAGGGGTCGACACAGGGCCACCCACACGGGCCTGTGGACTCTCAGGAAAACACAGATGCTCTCTGAAAAATTTTTCACACGGCCGTGTGAAACATCCACACGGCCGTGTGCCCAACTTGGCCAAGAACACAAGGCCGGCCACAGGGGCACCTCACACGCCCCTGTGGCTTCTCTGACTCGCCCGAGAAACAATAAATGTTTCACACGGCCGTGTGAATAATCCACACGGCCGTGTGCCTTGACAAGCTCTCCCACAGGGGCTCACACACGCCCCTGTGGTTTCTCGGGATGAAAGGGAATTCCTGCAGAATTTTCACACGGTCGTGTGGAAATCTCACACGGCCATGTGCCTTAGCACAGTGGCACTCACAGGGGCATCTACACGCCCCTGTGGACTCTATGGAAAAGAGTTGAAGTTCTGCGAAATTTCACACGGCTGTGTGTTAATTCCACACGGCCGTGTGCCCCTTCTGAAGTTTTTCACAGGGGCAAAGTCACGCCCCTGTGTCTTCTCTGGTTGAGCTCCAATTGGTAACACACGGCCGTGTGTTAATTCCACACGGCCGTGTATTTTCTCTGGTTTACTTAGAAAATTCTACAGACTCTCAGAAAAATTCAGAAATTCTTTTAAAACACTTAGAGCCTGTATAAACCAAAAAAACACGACCAGAGACTATCGAAAACACACTCAACCGACTCAAACTTCGTCAATTAACGTTAAGGCACACGTAAATAATCGAAAATCCACATGAAAACTCAGCATATGCTCATGAAAATTTGGACACCATTGCTAAGACTTTTATTCAATCCTAAAACTAAACTAGGTCCTAGAAAAACTGCAAAACGCTTGGGTTGCCTCCCAAGAAGCGCTTGTTTAACGTCACTTAGCTTGACGTACCTGTCTTACCTTACGGAGGTTTGAGAAAGAATACCTCCTTGTCATCATTGCACACTTGTCCACTGAAATAGGGCTTCAACCGATGCCCATTCACTTTAAATGTACCCTTCTCTGGGTGAGTGATCTCCACTGCCCCCTGGGTGAATACTTGCGTAACAGTATACGGGCCAAACCATCTTGATTTGAGTTTTCCGGGGAAGAGCCGCAATCGCGAGTTGAATAACAACACTTTATCGCCCACTTTGAATTCCTTTGGTGATTTAATGTGTTTATCATGCCACTTTTTGATCTTCTCCTTATAGATTCTAGCATTCTCATATGCTTTCAATCTCCACTCGTCAAGTTCATTAAGATGAAGCAACCTCTGCTCACCGGCTTTTTTCAAATCAAAGTTCATTGTCTTGATTGCCCAATATGCCTTGTGTTCAAGTTCCACCGGTAAATGACATGACTTCCCATAAACCAAATTGTATGGAGTAGTCCCTACAGGAGTCTTGTATGCTGTCCGATGGGCCCATAGTGTGTCATCTAACCTTTCAGACCAGTCTCGCTTCCCTTGCTCTACAGATTTTGTTAGGATCCTCTTAAGCTATCTGTTGGTCACCTCAACTTGTCCACTTGTTTGTGGATGATACGGGGTTGCAAGGCGATGGTGTACTCCGTATCTTTTCAATACCTTATCCAATTGGAGATTACAGAAATGTGTTCCACGATCACTGATAATCACTCGTGGAGTGCCGAACCTAGTGAACAACCGCTTTAAGAATTTTACCACTGTCCTTGCATCATTTGTTGGCAAAGCTTGAGCTTCGACCCATTTAGAGACGTAGTCTACTGCCACCAGTATATATTGATTCCCGTTAGATTTCGGAAACGGTCCCATGAAGTCAATGCCCCATACATCAAAAACTTCGCAGAATTGCATAGGATTCTGAAGCATCTCGTCTCTTCGCGATAGATTCCTTGCCCGTTGGCAGCTATCACATCGAAGAACAAACTGGTGTGCATCTTGGAATAGAGTCGGCCAATAGAATCCTATGGATAAGACCTTTTCGGCAGTTCTACTCGAGGCATAATGGCCTCCAACCGGACCGGAATGGCAATGAACAAGAATATCCCATCCTTCTTCTCTTGAGACACATCTCCGAACAACCTGATCCGCACAAATACGGAAAAGGAATGGATCATCCCAGAAGTAATGCTTCAGGTCGCTAAAGAATTTCTTCTTTTGTTGGAATGTAAGCCCTTGCTTGAGTACCTTTCCGGATAGGTAATTGGCAAAGTCTGCGAACCATGGCGCATCATCTGATGGTGAGTCTAGGTCTTTGATTGAGTATAGATGTTCTTCCGGGAAGGAATCATTAATTTCCTTACTCAATGGCTCTTGAACAAAACTCCCTTCTAGCCTAGACAAATGATCTGCTACCACATTTTCAGTCCCCTTCTTGTCCTTTATTTCCATATCAAATTCCTGCAGCAGTAATATCCACCTAATTAACCTTGGCTTTGCATCGGCTTTGTTCATGAGGTAACGAAGAGCTGAATGATCTGAAAAAACAATCACCCTTGACAAGATAAGATATGATCTGAATTTGTCTAGGGCGAACACTACTGCTAACAGTTCTTTTTCTGTGGTGGTGTAATTCTCTTGTACACCTGTGAGAGTCTTGCTAGCATAATAAATGGGCTAAAACTGTTTTTCTTTCCTTTGCCCCAAAACTGCTCCAACAGCATAATCACTTGCGTCACACATGATCTCAAAAGGCTCATTCCAATCAGGTGTGATCAAAATTGGAGCTTGCACCAATTTGTCCCTTAACACATTGAATGCCGTCTTACATTCTTCCCCAAAATCAAATGGAGCATCTTTTTCAAGAAGTTTAGTTAGTGGTTGTGTGATTTTTGAGAAATCCTTAATAAATCGTCTATAAAACCCTGCATGACTCAAGAAGCTTCGAATGCCCTTTACATTTGCTGGTGGAGGAAGCTTGTCTATAACTTCAATCTTGGCTTTGTCTACCTCTATACCCTTCCGAGAGATCTTATGTCCTAAAACAATACCTTCTCGTACCATGAAATGACACTTCTCCCAATTGAGAACAAGGTTTGTTTCTTCACACCTTGTTAGCACTCTCTCCAAATTTTTTAAACACAGATCAAAGGAGTCACCAAACACCGAGAAGTCATCCATGAACACCTCCATTATATCTTCCAAAAGGTCATCAAAGATAGCAGTCATACATTCGTTGAAACGTTGCGGGTGCATTGCAAAGTCCGAACGGCATTCGTCTATATGCAAACGTACCATAGGGGCAAGTGAAGGTAGTCTTCTCTTGATCTTCCAGGGCTATAGGGATCTGAAAATACCCTGACATACCGTCGAGGAAACAGTAAAACTCATGCCCGGCTAACCGCTCTAACATTTGATCTATGAAAGACAATGGAAAATGATCCTTTCGGGTTGCATCGTTCAACCTTCTGTAGTCAATACACACCCTCCATCCTGTGACCGTTTTGGTTGGAATAAGTTCATTCTTTTCATTCTTGATCACTGTCATTCCACCTTTCTTTGGAACCACTTGCGTTGGACTGACCCAAGCACTGTCAGAGATGGGATAAATAATTCCTGCATCCAACAACTTCACCACCTCTGCCTTGACAACCTCTTTCATGTTTGGGTTCAGTCTTCTCTGGGGCTGAATTACTGACTTGAAATTATCCTCCATTAGAATTTTATGTGTGCAAAACGAAGGATTTATTCCCTTCAAATCTGAAATCTTCCAAGCAATAGCAGACCTGTGCTTCTTTAACATGTTCACCAACTTCTCTTTCTGTTCTAATGCAAGATCAGAGGCTATGATAACAGGGAGTTTCATTCCGTCTGCTAGATATGCATACTCCAGGTGCTGCGGTAATGTTTTTAACTCCAAATCAGGTGGTTCTTCAATGGACGGCCGCAAACGGTTCTCTCTCAATCGATCAATCTCTTCAAACTGACATGATTCTTGTTCTTCTACACTTTCCGTGTTGTTCTGTAAAACTTGGCTATTGAGATGATCTTGGGGTTCCACTGCAACCTCTATACTACATGCTTTACGGGTTAAATCAATTGTCTCTACTGAAAAGACCTCCTGTTTCTGTTCTTGACAATATGATTCAAACTGGGAGAGAACTTTCTCTAGAGTCTCTCCTGACTCTTCCCTTGAAGCGGTTGCAGACCTTTCAAATTCATCCAATACCCCATACAATTCACATCCTATGTGCTGTTCCATGCAAGACTGATAAACCTTGGTGTCTTCTTCAACGAAAGGAGTGAGAATTATTTGCTCATACTCAATACCACTCATAACTACCTGTACTGTGAATGACTGAAATTTCTATTCCACCTCTTCTACTAGTCTTGTAAGTGTATCGATCATTTCAGTTGCATAAAGCATCCCTTCTTTTCTGTACTTAAGATCAAGTCAGTGCAAACCACTAAGAATAATGGTAGATAAGGAAAATATGAAATAGAATGGGAAGTGAATAGCTAAAATAGTGAAAAACAAATATCTAAAACGCCTATTCCCCGGCAGCGGCGCCAAAAACTTGACACGACCCCTTGCGTGTATCCCGCAAGTGCACGGGTTTGTCGAAGTAATAAATTTACCTTGGTGAGAAGGTAGTTGAATCCACAGGGAATAGGGAGATAGAATATAAGGTTTCACTAATTAAGCTATGCAGAATACGGAGAACGATAATAAGATTGATGAGTGAAAATAATGCAAAGCAATAAACTAAATAGAGAGATGGAAGAAAGAAGTGCAAGTAGGAAAATCGAGAAGGACTAACAATGAGTAAATGGGGGTATCCGGACAAGCTACCTCTAGGGTCTATGTTTCAAGTGCAAGACTATAATATTATGCTCTCCTATTAATGTCAATTGAGTCGAGGATATCCTAAGACTCACGGTCCCAAACCTAAGGACAACCGTGACTAACTCCAACACTATGCCCCGGTATTAGGATTCACAACACCCTTCACTCTGTCACCTAGATGACTAAGCCACATGGGAGTCCATCTGCCTAAACCTCACACTATGTGGAGTTGCATTATGCTCTAGGGATTCCTAGTGATTAAACCTGTTCCTATACGTAATTCTAACCCTTTGGTCCAGGTGGAAGAATCCTAGTCTAGATTGAGCCCCAGCAAATAGGATTCACTACAACCCTCCACTCTATTACTTACGTAACTAAGCCCTAGGGGAGTTTATCTACCTATTGCTTCACTCTATTTCGACCGCTATTAAATCAAGGAATCGGAGGTAGGGAGAAATCACATCGAAGGGGAAAGGGGTACATTGCTACCTCACAACTCTCCCTCTCAACCCTCGCTAATCTTGAGTAGTCTAATCCTATAGGAGTTGTCACACCTCCAAAGGAAAGCCTAGATTGCTCTCAACCCTAATGTCACGTTTAAGGGAAAACAATATGAAAGGATAATCAAGATTAAAAACTCAATTTTATTCATCAATGATGGAAAGCATAATAATCAATGTCAAAGAAACATAAGAAACCCTAAAGTTTACAAGTCCGAATACCCCACGAGGGGTTTAGCTCCTCATAGAGCTATACATGTTCATCAACGTGAGAAATAAAGCATAAAACATAGACATCAATGAAAAACCCCCTCGAATTAGTGTGGCCGTGGTCTTGTGCAAACGTCGAACCTCGAAATCGATGCCGACGACGCGCTAGAACCTCCACGAAACCCTCTCCGAAACCCTAGCCGCACTCCAGAAAGTTGGGGAAAAGATAGGTCAAAAGATCCCTTCAAAGGTTGCAAAAATCCCCTTTTATATTATTGAATCGCGGCTTTAAAATTGGACTTATCGGGGGCTTCACACGGCCGTGTGGAATTTCCACACGCCCGTGTGAAGCTTCTGTCTCTGCTGAAAAATTAATTTCACACGGCCGTGTGGAATTTCCACACGCCCGTGTGTCTTCACTGGATGGCTGAAATTGCAAAACACACGGCCGTGTGGAATTTCCACACGCCCGTGTGACTTCTCTGTCTGGCTGGAAAATGGCTCACACGGCCGTGTGGAATTTCCACACGCCCGTGTGACTTCTCTGGAACACTAATCTTCAGCTGAACAGGCTTGGTAACTTGCCGAAACGCCTCCCGGGTCCATTGTTCTTCATCGAGGCCATTACTTGGGCACACAAGCAACGGTAGGTCGCGCCGATTGCTTCAAGTCTTCTTCTTTCGCGAGATTCTCCTAAGTAACACGGATTGGACTTGTTGTGAATGTGACTGCCTTTGTGCCCCTCCAAAAGAGGTTGGCACACATCCACAAGTCCAAATACGTGCTTCGTTCCTTGCTTGGTCCGAGAACATCCCAACATTGGCGAACGCGACCTAATTTCATTCTTCTTCTCCAATTAGGCTCCACAATACCTTCAATGCACAAGAGAACACAAATGCACACATTTAGTGATAAAACCTGATAAAAAGTATGCTTAATGTAAGATAATAGCGCTTCGCGATACTATAACACAAGCACTTATCAATATCCTCGACTCAATTAAACGTCAATAGGAAAGCGTAATAGCATAGTCTTGCACTAGAAGCATAAATCCTAAAGGTAGCTTGTCCGGATACCCTATTTCACCCATTGCTAGTCTTTCTTTCATAACTCCTACTTGATTTTCTCGTCTTCCATCTCTCTGTTTAAATTCCTGTCTTTTAGTATAATTGATTTCGTAATCTACTCACCAATTTGATTATCACTTCTCGTATATCGCACAACTAAATAGCAAATTCTTGTGTTTTAAATCCCTATTCCCTATGGATTAGATTACCCACTCACCAGGGTAATTTATTACTTCGACAACCAGTGCACTTGCGGGGTACACAAGCAAGGGGTCGTGTCACCTCTCCACCAAGCTCCTTGTTAAGTTTCGGGCACACATCGTCGGATGGGTGTCGACGAAAGCTCCCCCAATAGCTATCTTCCAACTTTCTTCAATGTCGATGCTGAGAACTAGCTCCAATCCTCCATAAAGTCCTATCCAAACCCTAACCACGACCCTCCAGAAGATAGGTGAAAAAGATCCCAAAAGTCCTTTAAATAGTGCTGAGTCGTGGCTGAAAATCGGCTAAAATCGGGCATCCACACGGACGTCTGGAATTTCCACATGCTCGTGTGGATTCTCTGGAATTAGTTTTCTGGCGCGCGGAATATAGTAAACTGTGACAGTAATTGCTACGGTGAATTACTACAGCAATTACTATAGTACGCGCGCATAAAATGTTCCCGATTTCATCGTTCATCATCGAGGACGTTCAATTAGGCACACAATCAATGGTAGATCATGTCAATTGCTTCATTTCTCCTTATTAACGAAGTTATCCAATTTTACACGGGTTAGACTTTTGTGAATGTGACTGCCTTTGTGCCCCTCCAAAAGAGGTTGGCACACACCCATAAGTCTATACTCGTGCCTTGTTCCTTACTAGGTCCAAGAACTCCTCAACAACGGCGAACATGACCTAACTTTGCTCTTCCTTCACTAAGTTTACTCCACACCGCTACAATACACAAGAGAACACAAATACAACAGAATTAATGATAAAATCTGAGAAAAGTAATGCTCAATGTAAGACAATAACACTTTGCATTACTATAACACGAGCACTTATCAATTTTCATCTTGGTTAAATAGCAATCTCTCTTGTTTCTAAGCAACTATTCCCTGTGGATACGACTACCCACTCACCAGGGTATATTTTATTACTGCGATGACCCGCGCACTTGTGAAACACTCACGCAAGGGCTGTGTCAAAGGTTTTGCCACCTTTGCCGGGGAATAGGCATTTTGAAAACATTTGCACTTTGCTATTTTAGCTATTCATCGCTTATTCTATTTCACACTTTATTATTCTTACATCATTCTTATTTGTTTTTCTTTCTTTGATTTCTGCTCCAAGTTATGACCCGTGGCAACCTTCCAACTCATAGACGGGGAAAAGAACCTGTGCAAGAACTGTCAACTCAAGCTGAGATAGAAACTAAGGGGTCTGACACTATGGTAGAACAACATGAGTAGCAGAGAATACTCTCTGATTTTGCAAGACCCGCAGTTTTGGGCACACGATCAAGTATTGTGAGGCCATTGATTACGGCTCAGAACTTTGAGCTTAAGTCGGTATTCATCCAAATGCTACAACAGTCCGCAAAGTTTAATTGGTTGGTCGATGAGGATCCGAACAACCACATTGAGAACTTTCTGGAGGTGTGCGATATGCTCAAGATTAATGGGGTGACGGATGATGACATAAGATTAAGGGCCTTCCCATTTTCCTTGAAGGGGAAAGTGAGACATTGGTTACACTCATTGCCTAGGGCATCGATCACTATTAGGGAAGAGATGGTAGAAGCGTTCTTGGCCCGATATTTCCCTCCCAAAAAATCTATGAAGCTTAGGAATGAGATATCCTCCTTTGTTCAAACAGAATTAGAGTCTTTTTTTGAGACATGGGATAGGTTCAAAGATCTCCTGTAGAGATGTCCACAACATGGATTTCCCGAGTGGATGATTATCCACACTTTCTACAATAGGTTGAATTCGAGCATGAAGTAACTAGTCGATGCTGCAGCAGGAGGTACCTTAGGAAGCAAGACCCCCGAAGAAGCCCAACACCTCATTGAAGAGATGGCTATAAATAATTATCGGTGGAATACATGAGACAGGAAGAAGGTAGCCGCACTTCATGAGATAGATGCAGTTACTTCATTGGTGGCCCAAGTTGAGTCATTGAGTAAGAAGTTAGACATTCTAACTTCTCCTAGAGTGGCGGCCATTATGAGTTGTATTGGATGTGGGGGAGGACATGCTTCTAGTGATTGCCCTATTGCTATTAGTGGTACTACTTCAGCAAACCAAGTGGATTTTGTAGGCAATGAAATGAAAGGTCAAGAAAATCCGTATAGTGTCACCTACAATTCAGGGTGGAGGAATCACCCAAACATATCTTGGAGCAATTAATAGCAACAAAAGAGTAATGCACCACCAGGTTTCCAACAACAACAAGCACCGAGTTTGGTGAACAGAGTGTTGGGTTTGGAGAACAAGATGACAGATTTAGAGATGGCACTAATGAGGTTTGTTCAATCGTCAGATACTCGATTTCAATCAATTGAGGCCACACTTCGTAATCACATTGCATTTTTACACAATTTGGAGAACCAAGTCAGTCAGATTGCGAAGTCACTTACGAAAAGACCTTTGGGGAGTTTACCAAGCAACACTGAGACGAATCCAAGAGAACATGTAAAGGTGATCACTTTGAGAAGTGGTCATGAAGTTGAGAGTAGACTACCTCTTGAGAAGACAAGGAATGAATCACCCAAGGAAGTGAAGGTTGAAGAGATATCTAAAGAGGAGGAGGTGGCACCCCCACCTTAAGCCAAGAATCCCTTACCCTTCGAGATTGAAGAATGATCAAAACAACTAGCAATTCAAGAAGTTCTTGGGACTATTCAAACAGTTGCACATCAACATCCTATTTGTGGAGGTGTTGTCTCAAATGCCTCGCTATGCAAAGTTCCTAAAAGACCTCTTAACCAATAAGAGGAAGTTGGAGGAGAGTGCATATGTGATCTTAGATGCTACTTACTCGGCATGTTGCAAAAGAATATGCCGAGCAAGAAAAAGGACCCTGGTAGCTTTATTATTCCTTGTCACATCAGTGATTTGGGTGAAGAGAAGGCGTTGGTGGACTCAGGAGCAAGGATCAACGTCATTCTTTACACATTCTTTCTAAAGCTAGGCTTGGGAGAGCCTAGACCTACTCAGATGATACACCAATTAGCCGACCGATCAGTTAGACATCCGAGGGGTATCATTGAAGATGTGCTCGTGAAGGTTGATAAATACATATTTCCTACGGATTTCAAGGTTCCATTGATACTTGGGAGGCCGTTCTTGCGCACCACCAAAGCACTTATTGACATGGATGGCGGGGAATTAACTTTGAGAGTTGGAGACGACAATCTTACTTACCGCTTCGCCGAAGCCATGCGACATTCTTTTGATTTCGATGATACTTTATATTTTCTTGACACTACTGATGAGTTAATTGATGAATATGTGCAGGAAATTATGTGTTCGGACCCATTGGATGGGTGGCTAGACCAAGACGTGGAGAATGAAAACATTTCCTCCCTTGGCCTAGTAGAGGAAGTGCAACCTACCCTAGGAGTCATGAAGAGTATGATCCAAAAGCTAAAAAGAGCAAAAAGACGCCACAAGAAATGTCTCAATGCTAATGGGGATGAGCATTCACAGAGTAAGGGTGACAAACCCTTGTGTGGTAATAAACTCAATCATTCCCCCTCTAACTTGCAAAAGTTATGTTCATCATGCTTTCAAGTTATAGGTAAGAGGGAAACTTTCATTCATGAACCCCCGTGAGGTAAGAGAAAGTATGTCAAGCTTAGTGACGTTAAACAAGCGCTTCTTGGGAGGCAACCCAAGTTTTTAATGCTTTTCTAGGATTTAGTTTAGCTTCAGCATGAATAAAAGTCTAAGTGTTAGTGTTTTGAACGTTTTTATACATGTGCTATGATTTTCTAATGGATGATTGGTGTTTATATGTGCTTTATTGTGATTGACGAAGTTTTAGGTCATTTGAGTGTGTTTTCATTGACCTTTGGTCGTAATTTTATCATATATACAACCTCTGTACTTAGTATGGTTGTTTCTGAAATTTTCTACAGAGTCTATGCATTTTTTGAGCTTTGCAAAGAAAACACATGGCCGTGTGGAAATTTTCAGAGCTCAACTTCTCCATCCCGAGAAGACACAGGGGCTTGTGAATGCCTCTGTGAGCAACCTTGTGAAGGGCACACGGCCATGTGGAATTTCCACACAGCCTTATGGATCTCTACAATGCCAAGGATTTCATCTAGATAAAACACAGGGGCGTGTGATTGCCCCTGTGAGTTACCATGTGAAAAGCACATGGCCGTGTGGAATTTTCACACGACCGTGTGGAACATTTAGACAAATTTCTTGAGTTCCAGAGAGGCCACAGGGGCATTTGGGTGCCTCTGTGGCTGGCCTTGCACTTGGCCAGGTTGGGCACACGGCCGTGTGGAATTTCCACACAATCTTGTGGATGTGCAAATCTCTAAGAGCCACGACTTTTCTTTAAAACCCACTCGCGCCTCTTCATTTTAAAACTCCCAAACACTTAAAGAAAGCATCCATTTGCTTTCCCAACCTTCTCCGCGTCTATATAAGGGGATTATGGTTATTTTTCCTGTTATTCTCGAAGTTTTCGATCTATAGTTCATCGGTAAGCCTTCTCTTCCATTTTTCTTTGACACTCTTTATTTCTTTTGCTTATTGTGGTCGATTTCACATGATTTGCATGCCTAAATTACTAGTTGATGCTTTAGAAAAGATTTAGAAGAAATTATTGTGTAATTTGAGGTCATTGAAGGTGTAAGCCATGCGGCTCTCATGCCCTGATGATCCACACTAGCTTGTGGATTCCTGCAGAATGAGTTGTGTGTTTTATTTTATCGATTTACATTCAATCTTTGTAGGAATGGCCCCCCGATCAAAATCAACCTGCAAACGCCCTCGCGAGCCTTCTCCTAAGCAGCTTGAGTTCCCCATTCCCAAACATCAAGCATAGTCCAAGCGGCTATCGAAGTTAAAGTTTAGATAGACTCGCTTCCCGGATGTGAGTGCTTTGAGAGAGATACAGTTGGGAGACGAGATGGCTGAGGAGGTCGACGAGCTCCTCTCAGTTGGTAGCTGGCACAGATTATTATCCATTTGAGAGCCAGCTATCTATAAGCTCACACTAGAGGTGCTCGCATCATTCGAGCTCGACCGCTTATACTCCAGATTTGACAGTATGTGATGCTATTCAGTTCAAAGCCTTTGGACAGTATCACAGTATGAGTGCCACACAGTTCTCGGTCTGATTGGGTCTCTATTAGGAGGCATATACTGATATAGAGGAGCACGAGCAGCTACCGATGGATTATCCCTGTCGTTTGACACCGCAACGTGCATTTAGGGTGTTGTGTGGACAGGGGCAGTATGAGCCGGGGGTTTCCAAGGTGGCGTGTCTCTCTCGACCAACCTATAGATACATCCACGCGGTTCTTAGTAGATCAGTGAACGACCGTGGTGACAACAATAGAGTTTTGAGCTGTCAAGAGCTGCTCTACCTATATTCAATGGTACAAAATGAGCCACTCCACCTAGGGCATATCCTAGTATAGTACTTATTTCATCAGGGCCAGTATACCAGGGTTGGCTTGATCTTCTTAGGCCCTTACATCACTCGACCCATCATAGGGATGGGTCTATTGGACAGGATTAGATGGGCCGAGAAGACTATCGTACCATGATCCGCAGATACAGAGACGGAGTTTATGTTATGATCATGCACCACCAAAGACCGCCGAGCGTGAGGGTGACACAGCAGAGGGATCACAGCCAGCTTTACAACCACCACTTGAGAAGACAAGGACAGAGGCGCTCCTGCAGCACAAGAGCCACCTCCAGTGTGCATGTTCTCTCCTTCTCAAGCCCATGATCACCTAGAGAGGCTCGAGAGTACTGTGGTAGTACTGCAGGCAGATTTGGCTAAGGTTCGTGCGACACAAGTTGTGAACCACACAGAGGTAATGGCGTGTCTCGACATCTTATAGCAGATTCTCGAGCGAGATGCGACTGCACCTTTTGTAATGAGGCCTCGAGCTCCACCAGCATCCCCAGCAACACCACCATTGACGACACCAGCATCACCAACACCAGAGTTACTAGAGCCAAACACCGACGCTTGAGGCATCTAGTTTCTTTTATTTATTTTCTTTTATTTATCGTTCTGAATTTTAGTTTGGACTTGTATCACTCAGAAAGGATTTTCCTTCTGAGTTTATCTTTTTATTTTTCAGTGTTTTGAGTTGTATTTCATTTCCATATTTTTTATAGACTCAAGTTTATTTTCTTTTTGTTGAGCTATACTAAACCCCCTTGTATATATGTGTAGATGGTCTTGTAAGTATGGGAATTAAGGAATATTCATTGGCACGGTCATGTGGCATTTCACATGACCGTGTGTGCTTCACAACCCGTTCGAACTCAACACTTAATGAATGTAGCTCCATCAAACGCAACACTTGGAATTCAGGTGAGTATTGTTTCAATTGCCCACCCTCACACATGTTTTAATTGTCTTTAATCTTTATTGTGTTTACATGCGTACATTGAGGTCAATGTACATTTTAAGTGTAGGGGGGAGTTCACATTACACATGCTTTATACTTATGCATTTAATTATTCATGCTCATGTAGCCAATGGCGATTCACCTTAATTGCAATGGTTGTATTCTTAAGTTTAGGAGAATTTTTAACATTTTATACCATCATGCTCTAGTTTTTACTTGAATTTTAGGGAATTTTTGCCCGATTATCTCTTGCTGCACTACTCACTCATGAAACCTTTTAGAAACTCAAGTTCAACATTCAAGGGACTAGTTTAGAATTAGTTGGTTTTGAGTTTAAGCATTAATTTAAAAAAAATCTTTTATAGATATTGTTGATTTCATTAGTGGATTAGGGTGGAAAGAGCTACAACCTATGAAGTATAAAGCTACTCCCATAAGTCAGATATTAGTTATGCCATAATGGAAGAAAGAGCTATTTCATTGGATGAGTGAAAGGTTCTACCCCGGTAGAAAGAGCTAACACCTTGAAAGTGTGAAAGCCACCATTGGCGGCAGACCAGAAAAGGGCTATCTTAGAGGATGTGTAATGCTACTACCTTCTTTTTCTTGTGTAATAAGTCCTTCTTGGTAAGAGTTTTGAGGAGTACATTTTGGGTAGACTTGAGTGAGTTTACACATTGATAAGTGCTTGAGTATACATGTTTTACCTACTTGTTTTACATACATTGAGCATCATTTTACCATTGATTATGTCTCATTAAGTGTATTTTGGTGTTCTTTTATGCAATTAGGTTGTGGAAGTGTTAAAGGAAGAAAAGGAAGCAAAGATGGGTTATAAAGACGTATTGTTGGGAGCTTTTATACAACACAAATGTCAAGGCACAAGAGGGGTCATGCACATGAGGGTGTGTGCCAACTTCCTGAAGAATTCAAGATGATTTGTGCGATGGAAGGGCACAAAGGCAGTCACACCTTCATGTCCCAACTTGTGTGAAGATAGTTAAAGCTCTCAAATGATGATTCGAAGAAGAAGAAGTCTTATAACTCACCACATGGACGTGTGCCCAACCATGTGGCCTCAAGATGAGAAAGTTTGGATCATGGTTATGAAGAATACTGTAGCAAAAACTGTTTATTTCACTGTCGCGGTAATGTAGCAAAACACTGTTCACGCGACCGCGTGGGAATTCTGCAGCCCACGCGATTGATAAACGCCTAAACATACGTATTTACCATGTATTCGGGTGCATGTATTACGTATTTTTCTATGAGTTGGCGCCCGTTTTTGGTCTGAATTAGTTTCTTTCGTGTTACAGGTACTGATGTGACCCCTTTGAGCTCATTGATAGAATTTGAGAAGAAATCGGCAACGAAAACACTATTTCATAGGGGGATTACTGTAGCGACCACTGTAGCAGATCCTGTAGCACGAATCCTTTGGTGAAAATGGCTAAGTTTGGAGGCTCATGCGGGCTGTCATGCGGGCACTGCAGAGGCCGCATACGGCACTGTAGCAGTTCTACTGTAGCGGCACTGTAGCAACTTACGCGATTTCGGGATTTTCTCGGGAATTTTCTCTCCCCGCATGCGGGGCCGCATAGGGGGCCGCATAACCGACTGGAAAAGGTTTTTAAGGGTTTTGAGTTCATTTGGAGAGAGGGAGGCGAGGTCTTGAGATACACTACACTTCACCATCTTCTTTGGGAGGTTGAGGCCGGCTTTTGGAGGCAATTCTTGAGGAGGAGACGACGGGGAGAGCACGAGACGACGAATCCACGCCTTCGATTTGCATTTGAGAGGAAGTTTGACAAAGGAAGCCACTCCTTGGGTGGCGTCCTTGGAAGCGTCATTCGGCCTTGATCTTTTCAGGGGGTGTTTTCATTATGCTTTTGGTTGTTTTCATGTATTTGCTTGCTTACTTTGTGATCATGAACAACTAACCCCAAGGTCACCGGATGTAGGTGAACCTTGGGGGTGAACTTGTGTATTTTGGATGCTACTTTCTAGTTTATGTACTTGGTTTGGTTTGTGATCCTTGTTTGGTGGTTCTTGAATGCCTTGATATGTATGAGAACTCTATATGTCAATTCCTAGACAATGCTAGGTTGCATGACCATTGCCCTAGTATTAGGCTCACCAAGCTTGGAAGGGAATACATGTACGAATACGACGTGACCATTGGGTATTTGTACCCCTCCAATTGTTAGGGTTGTCCTTGATTGTGTTTCAACCCTAGCTTTGGGAAATCCACTAAACCCTTTGCAATCGTACAAGGATTTGGGCAGAAGCAATTCCGTATTCCAATACTTGTATTGGATTAGGGACCAACGCCGTGACCATCGGGTTGGTCTAATCTTGGGTGTCCCGGTCCAAACCACCCACGTGCATGCTAGTTAGGGCATCCTTAGCACTTTAGTAGCCCTCGAGGGAATCCTCATCCGTGGCCATTCCCTCACCTTGATTTTCCCCCTCCGTTTTTATTCTTGCTATTTGCATGCTCTTTGTTTTAGTAGATTATTGGTAGTTCTTATTCCAAGTGATCGATTAGGTCAAACAACATTGTGATAAGGAAGTAAGAATAGCTTCTCGGGCCCTTGGGGATACGACCCCCTCGTGTTCGCGCGAGGGGTATTACTTGGCGACCCCGTGCACTTGCGGGTGAGCGATTCAAACGCGCTTTCACCAGCGATCGCGTGGGATCTCACGTGGTCGCGTGGAGGCACGTGACTGACGCGTTTCAGGCTTATAAATAGCCCTTTTTGCCGATTCTTTTGGTATCTTTTGTGTGGCTTTTGAGAGACGAAGCGGCTAGGGTTTGAGGAGGAGGTCTTTGCCGAATTGGAGGGCCGTTCTTCACCAACTTTGATAGTTCTTTCCTCCGTCATAACATCGAGGGAGTCATTGGCGACCTAGCTTCGGAGAAGGATCCTTCAAGACGTTGAGCGACCCATCAAGGCCATCATCACGAATTCAAGGGGGTTTACTTCCATGGTTTACATTGCTTTTCATTGTGTTATGTTTTGCTTTGTAATAAGCCCCATGGAGGGCTAAACCCTAGTAGATACTTGGGCATGTGAACCCTAGGTTTCGATTCATGTATTGACTTTCTTTATGCTTTCTTTTAAGTCCGAGTTTATTTGAGTTTTAATCTTGTTTAATCATTGCTTGCATGCCTTATTGATTCGTATGGTTGTTTGGTATGTTTGATTTGTTTCCTTGGTGAGAGAGAGGTCTCCATCAGGGATTAGAACATACATGGTTAAAGATGGTTGAGAGGGTGAGTCTTGAGATAGAGGAGTGTCACCTTTCTCTTCCGATTGAGTGTTTCCTATCTCCGTATTCCCTAAGTTTTATGCAACCATATGGGGTGTGAGGCGTGAGATTGATAGATTTCTCCGCCGGGACTTTTGTAGGGGGTTAGGGATCTTCCGCCTAGAAGTAGGGTTAGATCTAATTTTAGGAATCGGTTTCACTCTTAGGTATCCCTAGAACTCATTGCGGTCATATGGGGTGTGAGGTGTTGAGATTGAGCAATTTCTCCGCCGGGACCTTGTAGGGGACTAGTATCGGTGGCCTGGAGGCAGGGACCGATTATTCTTGCATTACCTCGACTCATAGAACTCGGTTAGAAGCATTTAGTTAGTCTTGCACTTCATAATAGAGCCTAGGGGGAGCATTGCCCGGGTATCTCATCTTCATTGATTGAGATCTCCCTTTATTTACCCTTTGCCTATTCATCTCTGGTATTAATTTCTATGCACACTAGATCACCACAAAATCACATTAGTCGTTAGGCTAGATTGCAGAGAAGAAGTTAGTACTAGTAGCCCTGTTCCCTATGGATTCGACTACCCTACTCACCGGGTATAATTATTACTTCGACAACCCGTGCACTTGCGGTACACACACGCAAGGGGTGTGTCACACATACTTACATGATATTATGTTTATTGTCCTTTTTTATCAAGTTTTTTGCTAGAGCAATGATTTCTTTTATGCAATGTTTAAATTTCCCATTGCATGTAGAATGCCCCTTGTGCATACTTTTGGTCAACCTAAAACCAAGCACTTTCAATTGTTCTTCCTAAACGCTTTAATGTTTTATTTTTTCTTGAGGACAAGCGAAAGCTTAAGTGTGTGGGAGTTTGATAAGTGCTCGTGTATAAGTGATATGAAGTATACTTTTCTTGCATTGGGCATCACTTTTCTCAGATTTTATCACTCATTCATGTGTATTTGTGTTCTTTTGTGCATTTTGGGTTGTGAAGATGAGTTGGAAGAAAAGAAGCAAAAATAGATCATGGATGCAATGGTTGAGGAGACTCTTGGACTAAGCAAGGACTAAGGCACAAGTTGTAGACATGTGAGTGTGTGCCAACCTTCAAAGTGCTCAAGTGATTATACAAATTGGAGAGGCACAAAGGCAGTCACACTCATATAGTCCAACTTCTGTAACATCGAAGAGCTTCATTAATGTGTTGAAAGCAAAATACGAACTGATCTACCGCGTAGTTGTGTGCCCAACTTTGCGGCCTCGATGAAGAAAATGAAGTTGGGATCAATTTTGGTGCGAGCACTGTAGCAATTTAATGTAGTAGTTACTATTCACAGCGCGTAGGAAATCCAATTGCAGAGAATCCACAAGGGCGTGTGGATGCTAGATTTCAGCCAATTAAATACCATGATTTGAGATTTATTGGGAGATCTTTTTCTTATCTTTCGTCCATCATTCGGGGAGAGCGCGAGTAAAGTTTGGAGAGGGTTTTGTAAGGCTTTTGGAGTGGTTCTACGGGATTGACATCTAGTTTCTTTGGGAGAGCTTTCGTCTGCATCTATTCGGCGAGGTGTGCCCTAGGTTTGATAAGGAAACTATTGGAGAAGATGAAGCGGCTCCGTAAGACCATCAATATGGACTATAAGGGGTTATCTTTATGGTTTACATGCATATAACTTTGATTTCATTGTTGATTTTGTATTGCTTTATGGAGAGCTAAACCCCTAGTGGGTGCTTGGACTTGTAAACCCTAGGATGATTTTGTTTCATTAATGACACGATCCCTTGCTTGTTTCCCGCAAGTGCACGGGTTGTCGAATAAATAAAATACCCTGGTGAGTGGGTAGTTGTATCCACAGGGAATAGTGTTTAGAAACAAGCGTTATCACTAGTTTATCTATAAATGGAATCAATGGTAGAAGAAATCAATATGTACATATATATATATATATATAAGAAAGTAAAAGAGTGCAAAAAGGGCAATAAAGGTAGGAGAAGTAATCGATATAAAGATGGGGTAGCCGGACAAGCTACCCCTAGGACTAATGCTTCTAGTGCAAGACTATGCTATTACACTTTCCTATTTATGTTAATTGAGTCGAGGACATCCTTAAACACAAGGTCCCAAACCTAAGGTCAACCGTGACTAACCGCAACACTATGTTCCGGCATTACGATTCCCTATGACCCTTGACTCTCATTGACCTGTCAACTAAGCCCCAGGGGAGTCTATCTTCCTAAGCCTCACACTACGTGGGATTGCTTTAAGCTCTAGGGATTCCTAGTGATAAAACCTGTTCCTATGTATAGTTCTAACGCTTTGGTCCAGGTGAAAGAACCCTAGTCTAAATTAAGCCCCAGTGCTTAGGATTCATGTCAACCCTTTACTCTGTTGCTCGCGCAACTAAGCCCTAGGATTGTTCCTCTCCTAGTACTTCACTCTATCTCGACCGCTAAGAAATCATGGAAAACAGATGTAGGGAGAAACCACACCGGAGGAAAAAGGGGACGCTTCGCTACCTCACGACTCACCCTCTCAACCCTCTCCAACCTTATGTAGTCTAATCCTATAGAGGTTGTCACACCCTCAAAGGATAACCTAATAGATTCTCAACCCTAGTGTCACGGCTAAGGGAAAATCTCATGCAATCGGCATGCAAGATTGGAACTCAATAAGAAAACATCAAATTAATAAAGCATAATAAAATTTATAGAAACACGAACATCCTAGGGTTTACAACTCCGAATACCAACTAGGGTTTAGCTCTCCATTGAGCAATTCAAAGTTAATAAAGAGTTTAAGAACATATGCATGAAAACCATAAAGATAACCCCCTTTTAGATCGTATCGATGGTCTTGTGGAGGCGCACGTCTTCTCCAACGAATCCCTTGTCAAGCCTAGGGCACACCTCGCCGAATCGATGACGACGAAAGCTCCACCAATAGCTTTCTTCCAAAGGATGTCAATGCCGATGCCGTGTAATCGCCTTCAAAGACCTCCAAGAACCTCTCCAAACCCTAGCCGAAAGACCCCCAAAAGATAGGCAAGAGATAGAAGGGGGGTCCCCAAAATAGATATGAAAGCAAGCAATTTATAGGCTAAAATCGGGCTGAAATCGGAGTTCCACACGCCCCTGTGGAAATTCCACACGACCCTGTGGAAAATTAGAATTTCGACACGCCCGTGTCTTAATTCCACACGGCCGTGTGAAAATTCTCTTTTGCTAATTTTTGGCAGACTGTGAACAGTACTTGCTACAGTGCTTTTGCTATAGTAACTGCTACGGTCTTCGCCGAAATGCTTCCGAATTCATCATTCTTCATTGAGGCCGTTGAATTGGACACACAATCAACGGTAAATGACGTCGCATCTTCACTTGAAACACATTGACGAAGCTCTTGATAATGTTGCACAAGTCGGAACATGTGAGTGTGACTGCCTTTGTGTCCTCCAAATCACGTATTCACTCGACCCCAATTGAAATTTGGCACACACTCATATGTTTTTTACCACAACTTGTGCTTGTTCCTTGACCGTTCCAAGAACTCCCTCAACAATTGCGTTCATGACCTATTCTTGCTCTTTCTTCTTTAAATCTTCTCCACAACCCTACAATGCATGAAAGAACACAAATACACACTAATTAGTGATTAAATCTGAGAAAAGTAATGCTCAATGTAAGACAATAATACTTTGTATTACTATAACACAAGCACTTATCAAACTCCCCCACATTTAAGCTTTTGCTTGTCCTCAAGCAAAAATAAAACGTGAAAGTACTTGGGAAGACCAATTGAAAGTGCTCGGCCTTAGGTTCACCAAAAGTATGCAAAGGAAGCATTCTACAAGTAAGGGAAAATCAAAACATCGCATAAGGATATCATTGCTCTAGCTAAAAACATGAATCAAAAAGGTCAATCAACTCGAAAATGTATAAGTATGTGTGAACTCACTCAAGACAACCCAAAAAGTACTCCTCAAGCTCTTGTTAAAGAGGACTTATTTATATACAAAAAAAAGGAAGTAGTAGCTTCACACAACCTATAAGGTAGCCCTTTCCTAGGCGCCCGCCAAAGGTGGCTTTCACACTTTTGAGGAGGTAGCTCTTTCTACCGGGGTAGTAGCTTTCACACATCCCATGAGATAGATTTTTCTCTCATTAGGGCATAACTTGTATCCGACTTATGAGAGTAGCTACATACTTCATGGGTGGTAGCTCTTTCCACCCCAAATGTATAAATAAAACAAAGCAAATATTCACAAACTCATTTTTTTTTTCTTTTTCTCTTTCTCATATTTTTTTTTTCATTTTTTCCATCTTTTTCATTTTTTTATATGCATTATCCAAAGTAAAACTAAAAGTTTTCTAAGAACGATGATAAACTTGTCCTTCAAAACTTCAAGCTTGAGTTTCCAAGAAATTCCAAGAGTGAGTTGTGCAATATGAGATAATCGAGAAAAAATTCCCAAAAATTCAAGTAAAAACTAGAGCATGATAAGATACAATGTTAAAAATTCTCCTAAACTCTAAGAATACAAACGTTGCAACTAAGGTGAACCGCCATGGGCTACATGAGCATAAGCAATTGAACGCACAAGTAAAAGAGTGTGTGCAATGTGAATTCCCCCTCCCCCCCCCCCCCCCACCCCCACAAATGTACACATGCAAGAACAATGAAAAGTAAAGCAATTAAAACAATTAGTGTAGGGGTAGGCAATTGAAACAATACTCCCCTGAACTCCAAGTGTTGCGTTTGATGGAGCTATGTTCATTGAGATTTAAGTCTCAACGGGTTGTGGAGCACACACGGTCACTTGACCGTGGCAATAACTAGCACTCAAATTACACACATCCAAGACCATCTGTATGTATACACAAGGGGGTTCAGTGAAGCTCAATAAAAGTAAAATAAAACAAAAGAAACATAAAGCTAAAAACGCCTCAAGCGTTGGTGTCATCTGCTACTGGTGCCAATGCCGCTGCTGCTGTTGATGGTGATCCTGGTGTTGACAAAGAAAAGAAAAGATTGACGAAGAAAAGAAGAAAAGATGCTTACAGATGAAATGGAAATAAAAAAATTCGAATATGGCCGGAAAACAACTTAAAAATTCCTTAAACAAACGAAGAGAAGGTTGGAAAGACGGGAGAAAGCATCCCATAAGTGTGGAGGCATTTATAATTGAAAAGGCGAAAACGATTTTAAAATTAAATTACAGCCTATCGTGTTTTGTACATCCACACGGCCGTGTGGAATTTCCACACTGCCATGTACCTCCACTGGTAGGGTTCACAAGGACAGTCACACCCCCTGTGTTTCCTCTGTTTGCCTCTAAACGCACACACGACCGTGTGGAAATTCCACACGGCCGTGTGCCCAACTTGGCCAAGCACAAGGCCGGCCACAGGGGCACCCACATGCCCCTGTGGCCTCTCTGGATATCCCGAAAAACTCTAAGTGTTCCACAAGGCCGTGTGAGACATACACACGGCCATGTGCCTTTCACAGGCTCTCTCACAGGGGAGGCCACACGCCCCTGTGTTTTCTCGGGATGGAAGGGAAGTCTCTGCAGAGCTTCACACGGCCGTGTTGATCTTCCACATGGCTGTGTGCCATAACACATGGGTAGTCACAAGGGCATCCACACACCCTTGTGGGCTCTCTGAACCGAGAGCTTAAGTTATGCAAGATTTCACACTGCCGTGTGGAAATTCCACACGGCCGTGTGCCCCATTCTAAGGTTTTTCACAAGGGCAAGTTCACGCCCCTGTGCCCTCTCTGGTTAAGCCTTAATTGGTAGCACATGCCCGTGTGGAAATTCCACACGGCCGTGTGTGTACTCTGGTTTACTTAGAAAAATTCACAAACTCACAGAAAAATTCAGAAACACAAATACGATGCTTAGAACCTGTGAAAACTATCAAAACACGTCCAGATACCATGGGAAACATGCTCAATCGACTCAAACTTCATCAATTATTGTTTAGGCACACAAAAACATCAACAATCCATAATAAAGTCACATCATACGCATTAAAAATTCAGGACACCAAAACTAAGACTTTTATTCATGCTAACACTAAACTAAGTTCTAGAAAAACTGTAAAACCTTGGGTTGCGTCCCAAGAAGCGCTTGTTTAACATCACTTAGCTTGACGTATCTGCCTTACCTTACTAAGGTTCATGAATGAAGGTTGTCCTCTTCCCTGCAACCTCAAAGCATGCATTACATAATTTTTGTAGAGTAGAGGAAGAGTTGTCGAATTTGTTACCACAAAAGGGTGAAACACACTTACTCCTTGAATGCTCGTCCCCATTTTTGTTGGGGTTCTTCTTGTGGCGTCTTTTCGACCTCTTCAGCCTCCGAAGAATCTTCTTCATACGCTCTGTCTCCAACTTGATGTCTTTTCCTTCTGGACTAACAAAGAGTACTTCTTCTTCGATCTCCACGTCTTGGTCTGGCCATCCTTCATATGGATCCGGGTTCAATATTTTCTGCACATAATCATCAATTAGTTCATCAGTGTTGTCAAGAAAATATAAAGTATCATCAAAGTCAAGAGAGTGTCTCATGGCTTCGGCGAGTAGGTATGTGATTGCTTCCCGGCAAGTGTACGGGATCGCCAAGTAATACCTCGTACAGAAGCATGAGGATCGTATTCACGGGGCTAAGGAGCTACTCTTACTCCTCCATCGCCTATTATCTAACCTAACAACACAAGCATGGATGTATGTTCTACTAAAGTAAAGAAATAAATACGATATGATTAAACAAATTTAAAAGCATACAATGTTGTTGCAAGTACTACAATGAAGAGTGAAGGCCTGTGGATGTGGATCCCCTTGAGGGGTCATCATGATACATGGATGAAAGATAAAAGGTAGCTTGGTTGATTTAGACCGAAGGATCTCAAGATTAGATCAACCCCAATTTCTCAAGGATTGAACCCTAATCCCATATGGATATCGGTTGGAATCTCTTCCTAACCAACATCCCTACGATTGCATTAAGTACAAGGATATCCCAAAATAAGGATACACAAAACCCTAGTCTATCCTTATAGCTCGGAGGGCTATCGACACCCAATTTCTCGGTGTGCCAATACAAGTAACCCCTTTTAGTTCATTAATGACCTAATACACGCGAGTAGGTCACATCTACGTGTATAATTCAAGAAATAACTACGGATCTCTCCATGTGGTAGTTCTAGACATGAAGCACAATGAACTAAATCTTAAACTAAACCAAGCTTGCAATTAAGTAAAGATCATCCAAAATACATGATAAACACCCCCCCAAGGTTCACCAACATCCGGTGGCCTTCGGGGTCTAGTGTGCCATCAAGCAAGTAACAAGAAAAATACAAAATAAATCACTTAAAAAGCTCATAAATGACACTCCCTAGATGAAATGATGAAGGAAGAGGTGGAGGTCCGGCCGAATGACGCTTTCCCCCGTCCAAGAGATGCCGAATGATGCTTCCCTTGGCTTGGATCCTTGCCTCCTTGATGGTGAAGCTTCTCCCCTTCAAAATGATGCTCTTGCCTCCTTCTTTGGCTCCAAATCGTCGTCTCTGCAAAGATTTCTTCATTTCTTCTCTTTAGATGCCAGCCAAGAAGTCCCCCTTTGTGTGCCCTAAAAACATCCATAAATATTCCCGCAGTATCCCGGGGTGGATAGATAGGCAAAGACAAGGCAAAACTTGTCTCATGTGGGGGTGCATCTCGGGGTGGATAGGTGGATCCCGGGGTGGATAGATGGATCCCGGGGTGGATAGGGGGCCGTGAGAGCTAGTTGAAATTCACTGTCTTTTGATGCTTACGGCCCCTTATACGGCCCCGTATGCTGCACTGTTCACTCTTATGCACTTCCATCATTTCCAGCCCAAAACTCCTCAGGTGCAACAGCAACTGCAACAGTAAATATGCTACAGTACTCCAGCTACAGTGATATGACGCCTGAATTTATCCTTTTTAGCCCAAATTGCATTCTCGTGCTCCTCATGGCTCCCCCGTGTCCTACAACATAAATGATAGTCGATTAAGCACAAAATGGGCATCAATTCTTAACAAAATACATGCTAAGTGTACAAAATACGTATATTAAAACATGTACATTTAGACACTTATCAGTATGTAAGCTTGTCTTCTCTCACTCGCAATGTGAGCTGCCCGCCATCCATGTCGATCAAAACCTTGGAAGTGCGCAAGAAGGGCCTTCCAAGGATCAATGGCACCTCGACATCCTCATCGACGTCTAACACCACGAAGGAAATATGTATTTGTCGGCTTTCACCAACACGTCTTCCACAATCCCTTTCGGATGCCTCACCGATCAATCCACAAGTTGAAGTGTCATCCGAGTAAGTCTAGGCTCCCCAAGCCTAGCTTCTGGAAGAAAGTGTAGGGCATGACATTGATGCTTTCCACCGAATCGGCTAACGCCATCTCTTCACCCAAGTTGCCAATGTTGCATGGTATTATGAAACTCCCAGGATCTTTTCTCTTGCTCGGCATGTTCTTTTGCAATACGGCCGAGCAATTGGCATCAAGGATCACAGATGCACTCTCCTTCAATTTCCTCTTGTTGGTCAAGAGGTCCTTCAAGAACTTCCCGTGCTTTGGCATTTGGGCCAATGCTTCCGCGAACGGTATGTTGATGTGCAGCTGCTTGAAAATTCCCAGAAATTTCTTGTATTGTTCGTTCTCTTGGTCATTCTTTAATCGTGAAGGATAGGGAATCCTCGGTTTGTAGGGTAGTGGTTCCATCTCTTTGTCCTTTGATGCTCCTTCCTTTACCTCCACAACCTCGGGTGTTTCTTTTGTCTTCTCTAGAGGGAGATTTCTCTCAACCTCTTTTCCACTCCTGAAGGTAATTACCTTCAATTGCTCTCTCGGATTGGTCTCCGTATTACTAGGCAAACTACCTTGAGGTCTTTCTGCCAATGTCTTCGCAATTTGCCCCACTTGATTATCCAAATTGTGTAGGGAAGTGGTGTGATTGCGAAGTGTAGCTTCCATCGATTGGAATCTAGCATCCGACGAAGCAATAAACCTCATGAGGGCTTTCTCTAGATCGGTCATCTTCCCCTCTAGTGCGGTCACTCAGCTTTCTAAGTTCGGTGCTTGTTGACCTTGAAATCCCAGTGGTGTGTTGTTCTTTTGTTGTGACTGCCCTTGGTTGCTCCATGAGAAATTCGGGTGGTTCTTCCACCCCGAATTGTAAGTTCCACTATACCGGTTGCCTTGGCCTTGTCCTCTATAAGCATTGCCCACAAAATCGACCTGCTCCACCGCACTAGTGCCTCCAATAGCAATCGGATAATCACTCGAAGCGTGAACTCCCCCACAATCGTTATAAGTAGTGATGGCCGCAACTCTTGGTAAAGTTAGAACATCCAACTTCTTACTCAGTGATTCCACCTGTGCTGCCAATGATGTAACTGCATCAACTTCATGAATTCCGACCACCTTCTTTCGGTCCCTTGTGTTCCATTGATAGCTATGCATAGCCATCTCTTCTATAAGGTGTCGGGCTTCACCAGGAGTCTTGCTTCTTAGAGTTCCTCCTGCCGCTGCGTCTAACAGTTGCTTGGTACTCGGATTCAACCCGTTCTAGAATGTATGAATGATCATCCACTCGGGGAATCCGTAATGCGGACACTTCCGAAGGAGCTCCTTGAACCTATCCCATGTCTCGAATAGAGACTCTAATTCCATTTGCATGAAGGATGAAATCTCATTCCGGAGTCTCGCTGATTTTCCCGGAGGGAAATACCTAGCCAAGAATGCCTCGGCCATCTCCTCCCACGTAGTGATAGATGCTCTCGGTAATGAATGTAGCCAATGCTTTGCTTTTCCCTTCAATAAAAATGGGAAGGCTCTTAAACGAATCACGTCGTCAGTTACTCCATTGATCTTCAACATGTTGCTGACAGGACCCCTTGCGTGTATCCCGCAAGTGCACGGGTTGTCGAAGTAATAAAATACCCTGGTGAGTGGGTAGTCGTATCCACAGGGAATAGTGTTTAGAAACAAGTGTTATCGCTATTTAGCTATGATGGGAATCGATGATGAGAAAAGTATGTATGTATAGATGTAAGAGAAAATAAAAGAGTGCAAGAAGAATAATGAGGGTAGGAGAGGTAATCGATATAACGATGGGGTACCCGGACAAAGCTTCCCCTAGGACTAATGCTTCTAGTGCAAAAATTGTATTATGCTCTATAATTGATGCCTATTAAGTCGAGGATATCCTTAAACTCATGGTCCCAAAACTTAAGGTCTACCGTGACTAACCCCAACATTATGTCCCAGTATTAGGATTCACTACGACCCTTGACTCTTGTTGACCTGTCAACTAAGCCCCACGGGAGTCTATCTTCCTAACCCTAACACTACGTGGGATTGCTTTAAGCTCTAGGGATTCCCAGTGATAAAACCTGTTCCTCTATGTAGTTCTAACCCTTTGGTCCAGGTGGAAGAACCCTACTCTAGATTGAGCCCTAACACTCTATCTTGACCGCTAATTAACCAAGGAAACGGAGGTAGGAAGAAATCACACCGGAAGGGAAAGGGGTACGTCGCTACCTCACAACTCTCCCTCTCAACCCTCTTCAATCTTAAGGAGTCTAACCCTATAAGAGTTGTCACACCTCCAAAGGATAACCTAGATTGCTCTCAACCTTAGTGTCACGGCTAAGGGAAAACAATAGCACAAGATAATTAAAATTGAAACTCAATTAAATTCATCAATAAAGAAAGCATAATAAAAGTCATAGAAACAATGTCATCCTAGTGTTTACAACTCCGAATACCCACTAGGGTTTAGCTCTCCATGGAGCAATACAAAATCAATAAAGAGATTAAGAACATATGCATAAAAACCATAAAGAAAAGCCCACTTATAAATCGATGGTCTTGTGGAGCCGCCTAGTCTTCTCCACGAATCCCTTGTCAAGCCTAGGGCACACCTCGCCGAATCGATGCCGACGAAAGCTCCCCCAATAGCTTTCTTCCAAAGGATGTCGATATTGATGCCGTATATTCGCCTCCAAAGACCTCTAAGAACCTCTCCAAACCCTAGCCGAAAGCCCCCCAAAAGATAGGCAAGAGATAGAAGGGGGGGTCCCCAAATAGATCTGAAAACGGGCTATTTATAGGTTGAAATCGGAGTTTCACACGCTCCTGTGGATTTTCCACACGGGCTGCAGAATTTCCACACGCCCGTGTGTTAATTCCACACGGCCGTGTGGAAATTCTGTTTTGATGATTTTCGGCGGAATGTGAACAGTAACTTGCTACAGTGATTTACTGCAGTACACTGCCTTGTGGAATTTCCACACGCCCGTGTGAAGTTTCTGTCTGGCTGAAAAATCAATTCATACGGCCGTGTGGAATTTCTACACGCCTGTGTGAATCCTCTGAAACCCTGATTTTCGGCAGAAAGTGAACAGTAGCTTGCTATAGTGTTTGCTACAGTACAAAAGTTGCAATGTTGCTACAGTACTAGCCAAAAATGCTCCCGAATTCATCGTTCTTCATCGAGGCCGTTGAATTGGGCACACAATCAACGTTAGATTATGTCAATTACTTCATTTCTCTTCATTGGCAAAGTTCTCCAATGCTACAAGAGTTATAGACTTTTGTGAGTGTGACTGCCCTTGTGCCCCTCCAATGGAGGTTGGCACACACCCACAAGTCTAGACTCGTGCTTTGTTCTTTGCTTGGTTCGAGAACTCCTTAACAATGGCGAACATAACCTATTCTTGCTTCTTTTTCTCTAAATCTTCTCCACAACCCTTCAATGCACAAAAGAACACAAATACACACTAATTAGTTTTTAAATCTGAGAAAAGTAATGCTCAATGTAAGATAATAATACTTTTTATTACTATAACACAAGCACTTATCAGTCGCACACTTCAAGGAAGTTCTCTATATGGTTGTTTGGATCTTCATCGGCCAACCAATTAAACTGTGCAGAGTGTTGTAACATTTGAATGAATGACGGCTTCAACTCAAAATTGTTTGTGGTAATTGAGGGCCTCACAATGCTTGATTAGGTTCCTATCACCACGGGTCTAGCAAAATCGGACAACATCCTCTACTCTTCATTCTGTTTTGCCATTGCTTCTGACCCTTCTGAATCAATATTGGCTTGATTGGACTATTCTTCCATAGGTTCCTTCCCTTTATGATGTGTCCTTCTACCAATTTCCGGGTCTCCTTCAACAAGAATCGAAGGGTTCCCGCGGGTCATAACCTGAAGCCAAAGCAAAGAAAAAGAAAAATAAGAACAATGATAGACAAAGAAGTGTGAAATAGAAAACGAAGTGAATAGCTAAAATAGCAAAAACAAGTATAAAAAATACGCCTATTCCCCGGCCAAAAACTTGACACGACCCCTTGCGTGTATCCCGCAAATGCACGGGTTGTCAAAGTAATAAAATACCCTGGTGAGTGGGTAGTCATATCCACAGGGAATAGTGTTCAGAAACAAGCATCATCACTAGTTTAGATATAAATGAAATCAATGGTAAGAGAAATCAATATGTAGATATATATATAAAACAAAGTAAAAGAGTGCAAAAAGGGCAATAAAGGTAGGAGAGGTAATCGATATAAAGATGGGATACCTGGACAAGCTACCCCTAGGACTAATCCTTCTAGTGCAAAATTATGCTATTACACTTTCCTATTGATGTTAATTGAGTCGAGGACATCCTTAAACACAAGGTCCCAAACCTAAGATCAACCGTGACTAACCCCAACACTATACCCCGGCATTACGATTCACTACGACCCTTGACTCTCGTTGACCTGTCAACTAAGCCCCAGGGGAGTCTATCTTCCTAAGCCTCACACTACATGGGATTTCTTTGAGCTCTAGGGATTCCTAGTGATAAAACCTGTTCCTATGTATAGTTCTAACCCTTTGGTCGAGGTGGAAGAATCCTAGTCTAAATTAAGCCCCAGTGCTTAGGATTCACGTCAACCCTTCACTCTGTTGCTCACGCAACTAAGACCCAGGAGGGTTCCTCTCCTAGCACTTCACTCTATCTCGACCGCTAAGAAATCATGGAATACGGAGGGATAGAGAGAAACCACACCGGAAGGGAAAGGGGACGCTTCGCTACCTCATGACTCACCCTCTCAACCCTCTCCAACCTTGTGTAGTCTAATCCTATAGAGGTTGTCACACCCTCAATGGATAACCTAATAGATTCTCAGCCCTAGTGTCACGGCTAAGGGAAAATATCATACAATCGGCATGCAAGATCGGAACTCAATAAGAAAACATCAAATTAATAAAGCATAATAAAAGTTATAGAAATACAAACATCCTAGGGTTTACAAGTCCGAATACCCACTAGGATTTAGCTCTCCATGAAGCAATACAAAGTCAATAAAGAGTTTAAGAACATATGCATGAAAACCATAAAGATAACCCCCTTTTAGATCGTATTGATGGTCTTGTGGAGGCGCACGTCTTCTCCAACGAATCCCTAGTCAAGCCTAGGGCACACCTCGCCGAATCGATGCCGACGAAAGCTCTCCCAATAGCTTTCTTCCAAAGGATGCTGATGCCGATGCCGTGTAATCACCACCAAAGACCTCAAAGAACCTCTCCAAACCCTAGCCGAAAGCCCCACAAGATAGGCAAGAGATAGAAGGGAGGTCCCTAAAATAGATCTGAAAACAGGCTATTTATAGGCTAAAATCGGGCTGAAAGCGGAGTTCCACACGCCGATGTGGAAATTCCACACGGCCCTGTGGAAAATCAGAATTTCCACATGCCCGTGTCTTAATTCCACACGCCCTTGTGGAAATTCTGTTTTGCTGATTTTCGGCAGACTGTGAACAGTAACTTGCTACAGTATTTTGCTACGATAATTAGCTGCAGTACTGCGACACTACTTTGCCGAAATGCTACAAAATTCATCGTTCTTTATCGAGGCCATTGAATTGGACACCCAATCAATGGTAAATCACGTTGCATCTTCACTTGAAACACATTGACGAAGCTCTTGATAATGTTGCACAATTCAGAAACATGTGAGTGTGACTGCCTTTGTGTCCTCCAAATCACGTATTCACTCGACCCCAATTGGAGTTTGGCACACACTCACATGTCTTTGACCACAACTTGTGCCTTGTTCCTTGACCGGTCCAAGAACTCCCTCAACAATTGCATTCATGACCTATTCTTGCTCCTTCTTCTTTAAATCTTCTCCACAACCCTACAATGCATGAAAAAACACAAATACACACTAATTAGTGTTTAAATCTGAGAAAAGTAATGCTCAATGTAAGACAATAATACTTCGTATTACTATAACACAAGCACTTATCAATTAACTTTTATTATGCTTCTTTAATTGATGATTTAATTGAGTTTCAATCTTGAATGCTTACTGTGTTGATTTTTCCTTAGATGTGAGACTAGGGTTGAGAATCCATCTAGGTAATCCATTGAAGGTGTGAAAACTTCATTAGGGTTAGACCAAGCAAGATTGAAAAGGATCAAGAGGGTGAGTCGTGATGTAGCGAAATGTCCCATTTCCCTTCCGACGTGATTTATCCTACCTCCACGTTCCAAGAGTTTTTTGCGGTCATAATATAGTGAAGGATTAAGAGATGAACTCCACTAGGGCTTAATTGTGCAAGGAGCAGAGTGAAGTGTTGTAGTGAATCTTAGTGTTGGGCTTAATTGTGATTAGGGGTCTTTCGCCTGGACCAAAGAGTTAGGTCTATATTAGGGAATAGGGTTTATCACTTGGAGTCCCTCGAACCCCATGTAGTCCCACACAATGTGAGGCGTAGAGAGTATCCCTTTCCGTCGGGGCATAGTGTAGAAGGCTAGTTACGGTTGACCATAGGTTTGGGACCGTGTGTTTTTATATTTCCACGACTCATTAAACGTCAATTAGGAGGCATAATATTAGTCTTGCACTTGAAAAAATAGTCCTAGGGTGAGCATTATCCAGGTGCCCCATTTTCTCATTGATCATCTCTCTTTACCTTTATTGCTCTCTTTGTGTTTTTTTAATTTTTTTGCATCGATATATTGATTTCATCCCCAATTGATTTTCATCTTCACTAAATAGCAATCTCTCTTGTTTCTAAACAACTATTCCTTGTGGATACAACTACCGACTTACTTGTCAGAAATTCAGAAAATGATACATTTGCAGGAAATTCAGGAAATAGAGAATCAATTGGTTCATCTTCTGTAGAAAGAGGAAGCAATAGGAATTCACCTATGAGGTACTTTAAGTAGGCAAGTGATTCAAGAATTGATGAATCACCAATAGAAAGGGTAAGAACTTTGAAAGAACTTTATGAAAGTTGTTATTTTGCTTTGGCAGTGACAAATCGAGGGACTTATGATGAAGCAGTTCAGCGCAGTCATTGGAAAGAAGCAATGTTAGAAGAGATTAAAGCTATAGAAAGAAATCAAACGTGGAGTTTGTGTGAATTACCAGAAGGAAGAAAATCAATTGTAGTAAAATGGGTGTATAGAACCATATATACACCTGATGGTGAGATGCAAAAGTATAAAGCTAGATTGGTTGCAAAGAGATATACACACGAATCTGGTGTTGATTATAATGAAATATTTGCACTAGTAGCTAGAATGGAAGTTGTTAGATTATTATTAGCTTTAGCTGCAACAAATAACTGGTTAGTTTAACAGTTGGATGTAAAATCATCTTTTCTGAATGGTGAATTGAAAGAAGAGGTTTTTGTTGAACAACCTAGGCGTTTTGAAGCTACTAGACAAGAAGCTTTTGTTTATAAGCTGCACAAAGCTTTATATGGATTAAAACAAACACCTAGAGCATGGTATGGCAAGATTAATGAGTATTTTATAAAACGAGGCTTTGTGAAAAATTCCAGTGAGCATACTTTATATAAAAAAGTTGCAGGTGGAGGAAACTATTTATTGGTTTGCATTTATGTGGATGATTTGATTTGTATGGGAACATTTGTAGTGCTGATAGAAGAGTTCAAACAAAATATGAAGAAGGTGTTTGAAATGAGTGACTTAGGTTTGATGTCTTATTTTTTGGCTCTTGAAGTGAAGCAAGATCAGCATGGAATTCACATTTCTCAAAAAAATTATATGCAGGATTTATTGAAATCTCATAAATTGTAGCACTATAAGTTTGTTCTAACTTCTTTGAAATCATATTATAAACTGTGTGCAAATTGGCATGAAGATCTAGTGAGTGTGACTGAATATAGAAAATTGATTGGCAAGTTAATGTATGTCACATATACAAGGCCTGATATAGCTTTCCCTGTAAGTTTTCTTAGCAGATTTATGCATAGAACATCTAAAATGGCTTTTGAAGCAGCAAAGCACATTTTGAGATATTTGGCTGGTATTGTAGATTATGGAATTATGTTCAAAAGAAATGTCAGTGGTTCTTTGATTTGCTATTATGATAGTGATTAGGGAGGTAGTATGGAGGAGAGGAAAAGTACTTCAGGTGTGGTATTTATATATGGAACTGGTGCTATTTCATGGATTGCTAAAAAGCAAGAGATTATAGCTCTATCATCTACTGAGGCTGAATACATTGCTCTTTGTACTGCTTGTTGTCATGGAGTTTGGTTAGTTAGAATGTTACAAGATTATGGCAGAAAACAAGAAGAACCAATTGATATCTTTTGTGATAATAAATCATGTATAACAGTGGCAAAAAATCCAGTTATGCATGATAGAACCAAGCATATAGATGTCAAATATCATTTCATCTGGGAATTGTTTTCAAAACAAACAGTGAGGCTTCAATTCTATAGGTCTGAAGATCAGTTGGCTGATTTGATTTACTAAAGGTCTAGATGCAAGAAAGCAGAATGGATAAGTGCTTATGTATAAGTATTACTAAGTATACTTTTCTTACATTGACCATCACTTTCATCAAATTTTATGGCTCATTCATGTGCAATTGTGCTCTTTTTTGTATTTAGGATTGTGGAGACAAGTTTGGAAGAAAGGAAGTAAAAATAGATCATGGACGCAATTGTTGACGAAACTCTTGGACCAAACAAGGATCAATGCACAAGTTGTTAGACATGTGAGTATGTGCCAACCTCCAAAATGCTCAAGTGAATATACAAATTAGAGGGGCACAAAGGCAGTGACACTCATATGTTCTGACTTGTATAACACTGTTAAGAGCTTCATCAGTGTGCTTGAAAGCAAGACGCGACGTGATCTACCGCATGATTGTGTGCCTAACTTGGCAGCCTCGATAAAGAAAATGAATGTGGGGGCACTGTAGCAAAATCACTGTAGTAGTTACTGTTCACAACATGCAGGAAAAATGAAGCCTGGAAATCCACACGCCCGTGTGGAATTTCCATAGGGGCGTGTGGATGCCCGATTTTAGCCCAATAAATACCGCTTTAAGAGTTTGATTTGGAGATCTTCTTCATATCCTTTACCTATCTTTTGGGGATAGTGCGGCTAGGGTTTAGAGAAGTTTTTATTGGGATTTTGGAGCAGTTCTACAGCATTCGACATCGATGTCCTTTGGAGGAAAGCTATTGGGGGAGCTTCCGACAGCCTTAATTCGGCTGGGTGTGCCCTAAGCTTGACGAAGGAGTCCTTGGAGAAGACTTGGCGGCTCTTGAAAACCATCGACACGGATGAAAAGGGGGTTGTCTCTATGGATTGCTTGCACTTATCTTTGATTTTATCTTTGGCTTTGTATTGTTCAATGGAGAGCTAAACCCCTAGTGGGTGCTTGGACTTGTAAACCCTAGGATGATTTTGTTTTATTGACTTCTATTAAGTTTCTTTAATTGATCTTTTAATTGAGTTTCAATCTTGCATGATTATTGTGGTGATTTTCCCTTAGAATGACACTAGAGTAGAGAATCCATCTAGGTAATCCATTAAAGGGGTCACAACTTCATTAGGATTAAACTTAGCGAGATTGAAGAGAGTCGAGAGGGTGAGTCAAGAGGTAGTGGAACATTCTCTTTCCCTTCTGACGTGATTTATCCTACCTCTATGTTCTAAGAGTTCTTTGCGGCCATGATAAAGTGAAGTGCTAAGAGACAAACTCCACTGGGGCTTAATTGTGCGAGCAATAGAGTAAAGTGTTGAGTAATCCTTAGTGCTAGGGCCTAATCGTGATTAGCGGTCTTTCACCTGGACCAAAGGGTTAGAGAATAGGGTTTATCACATGGAGTCCCTAGAATCTCAAGCAATCCCACACAGTGTGAAATGTTGAGAGTATTCCTTTCTGCAGGGGCATAGTGTAGAGGGCTAGTCATGGTTAACCTTAGGTTTGGGACCGTGTGCTTTTGGATTTCCACGACTCATTAAACTTCAATTAGGAGACATAATGCTAGTCTTGCACTTGAAACAATAGTCCTAGGGTGAGCATTGTCTGGGTTTCCTATTTCACCATTGATTAACCTTTCTGATTATTCTTGTTTGTTCCCTTTTCTCTTTTACTCTTATTTGCATTGATATCTTGAATCAAATCACAATTTAGTGTTCACTCTAGCTAAATAGCAATACTTTGTGTCTGAATAACTATTCCGTATGGATTCGACTACCTACTCACTAGGGTATTTTATTATTTTGACGACCCGTGCATTTGCGATACGCACACGCAAGGGGTGTGTCAAGAATCAATTTCATGAAGCAATTACTGTGTGTAGTCTTCAATCAAGGGGTAGTTGTTAAAGTATGATTGAAGTGTTAAGAGACTGAAGAAAGTTAATAGCTGTGTTTACTAAAATGAATGAAGGCGTTCTGTAATATTTACAGGTATTCTGTTTTGTAGGTGTGTTGAAGAGCATTTGAAATTCAGTTATGTTAGTTGTTTGTGAAAGAGGGAGAAATCAATGGTGGGGATTTGTTTGATTAAGAGGAACACATAAGTTCGAGGCAGCTTTGATGGAGAAGCAAGTCAGGATAATCATGAGATCAATGTTAGTTCAAGGCAATGGGGTTAAACGGTTAAGTGGGTTAGGTGCAGATGTGTGTGATGGTGACTCAGCCAATCTAACTCATTTTGGTTACTTAAGTTTGTGTCATGTATAAAAGGAGTCTGTTTTAATTTTCTCAGTGAGTTGAAATGTTTTACTGAAATCCTTTGTTCCTCTTTGCTTGTATGAATTTTCCTGGTTAATAGAGAGGTTTTTAGTCTTTGATTTCTATAAGAAACTTGTTTATTATGTTCTCTACTTTCTATATAGTGATTATCAATTCTCTTCTAAATCTCAGTGGTTTCTGTTTCACTGATCTATTAATCTTGCTTATTGGATATTTCTTCTGACATGATATGTACCTTTTCAGTTACTTAAAAATTTAATATAGATCTCTCTTCTTTATGCAATATAGCCTCAAGCAAACTTTCTGGGGTTGATATAGGACTAGCCTTTTTCATCATATGCTCTCTTTTCCACTCCAAAAGTTTCAGGTTCACCATTTATCCCTTGAATTTGTTTTTTAGGAATCGATTTTGACGTAATTTCATTCTATTCAATGCATTCTACCAAGTCCTCATTAGGTTAGTAATGGTATTGTTATGTTTTTCTTCTTCACATCTTTGCTGAGAAGGTTCTTCATTATGCCTGCCGTCATTGTCAACCATAAGTCCCAAAATTGATATATGAACCTCGAAAGTATCAACAATACTTTTACTGAAATTTTCCTCAAAACATATCCCATTATTTCCCACATGTTTATCCAAATCCATCTTTTCTGATATATGTTCCAAATATTATTATTTTTATTGTTGTTGTTGTTGTTGTTGTTGTTATTGTTGTTGTTGTTGTTGCATGGTTTCAAATCAAAGTTTTGGCAAAAAAAGGAAATAATCAGGAAATCCAACCGGTGGCCACCTCTAAATTAAATTGGAACTATAGTACCCAAAATTTAGCTGTGGCTTAGACAATACTTCACCCTTACAAGGAACTCCCTCATGAGCAAAGACTATTAATAAATCATAAATATATCAAAAAGATATAAATACCAAATTTGAAATAATAATAGTAATATATAATGAATTCAACAATTAGTAGAGGAGATTTAATCCCTTTAACAATTTATAACCTTCTATTCATACAACGCTCATAAATTGCGATCATATAAGTAAACAAATTTATAACACAATTCAATATGATTAAAAAAATGCTCTTTAAAGCTTTTCAAGTGTTGCAGTATCCGACATTATTTGTCTTAAGTTGATCAGCTTCATGAGACTGCTAGGCATATATCAGCTTTAAAATTCATCAAATCCAAGTACAGCAGGTGATATAGTCTGCAAACCGATCGAGGTAACCTTTTCACTTGCAAGTTAGAGAGGTCGAGTAGCCATAGGTGTTGTAGGTCACCGATCGATCCAAGTAGTCTATCAATGTGACATGATGCCAAACGTAGTACCATTGTTAGATTATTTTATGGAGTGACATAATCTAAAAGACAATTAACATTCTATTGTATGCATGTGACATATTGGGCCATTTATGGGATGGATAATTTGCTTTTATTAACCATGCTATGAGCCTTTCGATCCACTCTTCTAACTTACCCAAGTTAGCGCATTGGGCTTGGGACAACCAAAATGTGGCATATTTTTATATGCTTATGATGCGTTTATTGTGGTATGCGTGTGTGCGTGTGAAAAGTTGGGAAGTAAGGATTCAATGAATCGTAGCACCACCTTTCTTGGTTTTATAGTAGGAGACCTCCGGTGGATAGGCGTCCAAGTTTTACCATCTATGGGAAGATCAAAAGATTAGATCTTTGATGCTTTAAATCTTAATTTCACCATTTGTGTGAGTTAACACTGTTTATTGTATCACTTTACAATATACTTCATATACTATCGATGTTTTTCAAAGATCCTTTGTTAAGTTGTCAATTAAAAGTCATTGATTGTGATGAGAAATTTTCCATCAATTGGTATCAGAGCAATATTATCCATAGTTTTGAAGTTATTGTATGTTAGAGTTTTTCAAAAATGGATCTTTTCTGTCTAACTTTGTTATAGGATCTATTGATTAAATTAATTTTTGGATATCTTGAAATAAATAGAGTCACACAAGCTCTCTAAGATCGCCAAAAACAATTTACTATAATGATGAGAATTGATCGGATTCCAAGTTTTTGTTAAGCTTTAGTTGTTGCAATGAGGACGGTTTTTTCCTGTTTTCTTTGCAAATTCACCCTTAATTTAATTTTTAATTACAGAAAGGCATTGACATGCTTTATTCACAATTTACCTTTTATTTAATTTTAATTAAATAAAGACTTTGCCTTGTTTTATTTGCAAATTAACCCTTTATTTATTTATTTTAATTAAGTAAAGGTTTGACATGTTTTATTTGCAAATTCATCCTTTATTTAATTTCTAATTAACAAACTGACCTATTTTCTTTGCAAATTTACCCTTTATTTAATTAACAATTAAATAGAGGTTTTGGCATGTTATATTTGCATTTTTTTTTTATCTTTCCACCTAATTGATATTTTTTTGCATGAAAATTTTTCTATTTTGGGTAACTTAGGGTTTACTTTTTAATAAGTTGTTATTGGTTAGCATTTGATTAAGTTACCTTTATTATCATGTTTGGATATAATTTAAATATTATATGCTTAAGAACTTACCTCTTGTAAGTCTAGGCATTTAAATATATCTTGGTATTATTTTCACACAATTTAGAAGATATTTTTTCTTTTCTTTCCTAAGATCCATACGAGCAATGAACCTATACTATCGATAAGTTCATAGTTTGGTAGGATGCTTAGATCGGTGAATAGAATACATGAAATATTATGGACCGATACAATTTTACTATCCTCTTGACAGTCAATTGAGACATTTGGTTGTAATTTTTGATGTGTTGCCGTTACCTATGAATGAGTTCAATTCCTTTTATTATTAATGGACTCTAGCATTTGATTATCACATTTTTGAATCATTTTAGGAAGTTGAAGAAAGAGTAAATTGCATAATCTTGTTATACATGCACATTAGTGTTGCTCTTATGGTTATTCTTCAGCTTTGAGCAATTCTCAATTTTCTGCCATTTTGTAGCTTAATGGGACAAACTATAAACAATGGGTTGAATCTCTTGTGTTGAATTTTATGATTCTGAAATTGGACTTGTCTAATTTTACATGGCTACGTATTGAAAGTGCAAGATACACGATCATGTACATGCTAGTGTTTTCACTATTGTGTAATTATTTTGTGTAATTTTAATCTTGTCATTTATGAGCACGTTTATATTTTTTGTGTAAATTTGGTAAATATTCTTTCTAGAGTTGATATGATTCTATATTTATTGTTATATTAGCGATAATTATACCTTAATTGGTGTATTATTATCAATGTCATTTGCTGAGGTTGCAATGCACTATGTGTTTTGGATTAATGTCAATTATGTGTTTGTATACCATATCGGTATCAAAAATTTGGTTGTTGACATATGATCACATGTGCATTGTTATCTTATGTGTTTTGTTTGTCATGTTTTGTGACCCATAAAAGGGATCATGATATGTGAGAAATCTAGTTATAATACCTTCGTTTGTTAGTCATATGAAGAATAAATTTGTCATTGCATGTTATTAAATTTTAGTTACATTCATATTAAATGATTCTTAGTTGCTTTCTGGGGCTAGCTTGTTTACAAATGCAATTAAATCATTTGATGTTTAGGGTTAGTGGGAGTCAGAACATCTTATCCCTTGTTTCATCATTATGAGGCTTGAACCCATTGTTTAATTCATGATATGTATTATTGTTCTTATATATAAAGTGTGAGGATATTGACATGTATGATATTTTATCCCTACGGGATAAAATTTTCTGTAGTGTGGAATGCTTTACACTTTATTGGTTTGTTGGTTTATATATGTGTGTTTTAGACATAATTAATATTTCCAGTTATACTAATCTTTTTCATTTTATAATAATTGATTAATACTATCGAACTAGGAGACTTTTGAATAATTTGTGGATTAGCATTATTCAATTATTTAGAATTATTAATAAGATTATTAATAATATTAATTATGGATATTATTTTGATATGTAGCACATAACCAACTAATGGATATTATATTGAGCCATAATATGAATAACCAGTTATAGGTTGAGCAATTTATATAGAAGCTATCTCTGGTTCTCAATCCAATCTTTGGATGGATGCAATAAATAATGAGATGAGCTTTATGTCACAAATAAAATGTGGGGGCCTGGTACAGTTACCAAATACTTGTAGACTCAATAGTTGCAAATGAGTATTCAAGATTAAGCGAGATTGACATTAAGATCGGTGGGAGCAAGTATCATTTCACTATTTTGATATGAACTTAGTGAAGCATTGTATGCTTTAGGCATATAGCTTTTACGTAATAAGGCAAATAGTATTTTCATATTATCTCAAAGGAACTTTACTAATAGTATATTGAAAAGGTTTAGCATATAGTCTTGTTCTGTTAGAAAGACTTCTTTTGTGAAAAGTAACAAGTTCTCCAAAGCCTAATGTCCTAAGTAAGAATGATGCTGAGAGAGATTCAATGAAAACTGTCCCTTAGACTTCTATTGTTTGTAGCCTAATGTATGCTCAAGTATGCACACATCTTGATATTGTGTTTGTGTTTCATTTGCTTGGTCAATACTTGAGCAATCCTAGGCTTGATGCATGTTTAAGTTCAAGTATGCACAAGTCTTGATATTTCCTTTGTGCTTCGTGTGATTGGTTTATATGTGAGCGATATTGGACAAAGCCATTGGAAAGTGGATATGAAAGTCTTGAGGTATTTCCAAGGTATCAAAGATCTTATGTTGACATAGCGGCGTACCACCTTGAAGGTGTTGGTTTAAGTAACTCTGATTATGTAGGCTGCATAGATGATAAGAAATTCACATTTTGATGTACTTTAGCAAGAGTGGAAGGAGGTGTTTCTTGAAAAGTGTCAAGCAAACGCTTACATCATCTTCAACCAAATAGGCAAAATATGTGACGTGCTACGAGACAACCTGTTATGCAATGAGGCTTAGGAATTTCACTTTAGCATTTAGAGTTATGGACTCCATTTTGAGGTATTTAAAATGATATTGTGACAATTCCCAATGGTATCTTTCTCTTAGAACACTAGGAACATTACATGCACCAAGTATATGCAAGTTAAGTTCTAATTGTGAAAGAGAAAGATGCAAAGTCTCTTATTACTATTGTGCCCATGTTTATAAGCAATTTGTTCGTAGACCCACTAACAAAAACTTCCTAATTTGTGAGTTTTAAGAACACATTTCTTAATTGGATTGTTAGGAGCTAAATCTCTTTTGTTTTAGTGGGAGCCTACTGTTCTTTATTTCTTTTGTGAGGATTGTTTGGATTTTCTGTAATTCATACATATTATGGATGTTTGTCACTATTTTGATACTATGTGCCTGGGTATTTCTACCAAGTGGCAAAATGATGAAATTGATTTTGAGGAATCCATATTGTTGTTTTTTGTCATGCTTTCATAATAGTAGTGCCTAATTATGAATGACCTTTGCATGCTATCGATGTTTGGTTATATATGATTAGTTTGGTTATGCATTTTGTGGAGAATGCATTTATATATTGATTATGTTAGTCCAAGTGGAAGAATGTTGGATTATTTTATGAACCAACATGATCTAAAAGACAATTAACATTCTATTTTATGCATGTGACATATTGGGTCATTTCTGGGATGAATAGTTTCTCTTATTAACCATGCTATAAGCCTTTGGATCCACTCTTTAAACTTACCCAAGTCAGCCCATTGGGATTGGTTCCACCGAAAATGTGGCATATTTATATATGCTTGTCATGCGTTTGTGGTGGTATGCCTGTGTGCATGTGAAAAGTTAGACAGTAAGGATTTAATGAACCCTAGCATCGTCTTTCTTGTTTATATCATAGGACACCTCCGATGGAAAAGCATCTAAGTTTTACCATTTCTTGGTAGATCAAAAGATTAGATCTTAAATGGTCTATATCCTAATTTCACCATCTGTGTGAGGTAACATTGTTTATTGTATCGGTTTACAATATAAGATAAATTTTCCTTCACCAGTAACCTTTTCGTCTTCTTTAATATCTTTCCTAGAAGGCAATGGATTCCAATGCCTGATGACTTGCAGGAGACAATGAGAGTTCATAAGTTTTTTAGTCTATATATCTTCTTCTTGTACTCGGTGAGTATGTCCATGTCAATTTGAACATGCTTAATAGTGGGTGGGATTTTTCTCATTGTGTCATGCTCAATTCTAATGCATACATCCTTTGTAGCAAAGTCTGTGACATCATGTATCAAATCATCCAGTACAAATAAGCCATCATCTCTGTATTGGAAGAAAGACCTTGACACCAACTCATTCAAATAGGCACCAGCAATGTCTTCCAATGTCAACTTGTTCTTTGCTTCAGCCAAATCAATTATTAAACCTTCTCTAATCCATGAATGAATCAAGTACTCCTGAGATAGCACCATGCCTTTGGAAAATATGCTGTCGTGAGTGACACACTATTGTAGATATTGAGACAAACATTGAAAAGAAGCCTTCACAATCTTTATAACATCTTTTAAGATTGTCCCTCCACAAAATATGTTTCCATTATTTAGCATCAAGCATTTGCCATAGCATCCCTGCCACCACCATGACCACCATGATCATCTGGTGTTTAGATATCAGCATCATCAAATACAAGTCTATTAAAGAGTGCATAGCAAGCATCTTCTTCCAATCCCTTGAGAACAACTGGATCTATGGACATGTAAACATCTTGGCCACCAATTTCATGGTTCTCATGACCAAAGTCTTAATCCTAGGCTGGCAATGACTCAAAAGGGCAAGGACCCTCATCCATCTAACTTTGTTGGCCGATTCGGTGGTGTGAACATTCTTGGAGCAAGCATGTGGAACAAAAGATAAGGAAAAGGAGAAAGCAATTGACATCAATGAAGATATCACACAACCACGAAAGACCTCTACTTCCAAGACACAAGACTATAATATTACTGCTCACTTAAAAAAGATTCTAGCTCAATTGAGCATCTTCGATGCGTTGATAATGTCAAAAAGCTGAGAAAGATTGTTATCCATGTTATTTAAAACCCTAAAGAATATTGATAAACGCCTAACTGTACGTATTATTTATGTATGTTCCCATATTTTTTGAGTATTTTTATATGTGTGGATGCCCGTTTTCGGTCTAAATTGGTTATTTCGTGTTACAGGTACAAAAGATACCGTGGGGAGCTCGACAACGAGATTTTAGAAGAAATCGGCAAAGAAAACACCATTTTCGAGTCTCTGGTACTGTAGCACTCAATGCAGCAACTTACACAAAACTCGAAGTGCTACAGTGCCCGTATGTCTTCCCGTATGCCAGCCCATATAAGTTGCGGGAATTAGGTTTTAAAGCCCTTTAGGGCATCATTTCTCTTGACTTTTGGCCACCACTTCTCCTCTACCACCATCTAGGGTTTCAAGAGCTTCAAGGCTGCGGGAGAAGGCTGATCTAGGGTGCAAATCGAAGGGGAGAAAAGGAGCGCGATCAAGGAGAAGATCTAGGAGCTTGTTGGCGTGGATCCATCAAGTTCTCATCACCACCTCTAGTCTTCATCTTAGGGGAGTTTGTTATGTGCTTTAGCTTGTATCTCTTGTTCTTTAGACTTTCTCCTTTATTGATGTTGAACTAGACTCCCAAGGTCACCGGGCATCCGGTGAACCTTGGGATGAACTTGCTTGTATGGATACTTTGAGTATATTTTTGGTATTTGGTTTGGTTGTGGTCTAAGCTTTGTGTTCTTTATTGTATCAAATTGCATGAGAACTCTGTGGTTTGAATTCTAGGTTGTACTTGGTTGCATGACCATCGCCATTGTACTAGACATGCTTGGCTTAGAAGGGATACATGTACGAATACGCCGTGACCATCGGGTATTTCGTACCCCTCCAACCATTAGGGTTGAACCTAGACGTTGTGTTTGACCTTAATTAGGGATTTCCCTAGGCGCATTGCAATCGTGTGAGGATTTGGGCAGAAGTGATTCCGTATTCCAATACTCGTACCGGATTAGGGATTATCACCGTGACCATCGGGGTGACCTACCTTTGGACATTTCTTGGCCTAACCACCATTGCCTATGTTATTCGAGTATCCTTCTAGCTTTAGTAGTCCCGAGGGGATCCTCGCCCGGGGACCTCGAACATTCATTGTTACTGATAAGTGCCTAAATACATCATGTTATAGCTATGATGTTCTTGTACATTCATGCAACTTATGTGTATTTTCGATGAGTTTTTGCGCACTTGATGTTTTATTTTTCATTTCAGGGTTTCAAGGACCAAGTGCGCAAGTTTTGACCATATTCGTGTCATTCCGGGGATGATTGAAGAAGGAACGAAGAGTTGGAGCACCCTGGAAGCCGACGCGCCGCACACGGACACATTTTTCTCGGCCGTGTGCGGCCACTGTGCGGGCTGCGCAGTGGCCGCACACCCTGGCCAGAAGGGTGTGCGGCCACTGTGCGGCCCGCACAGTGGCCGCACAAGGGAGGCAGAAAGGTGTGCGGCCAGTGTGCGGGCCGCACACTGGCCGCACAGCACAGCCAGAAGGCTGTGCGGGCACTGTGCGGCCCGCACAGTGCCCGCACACCTTCGGGCTATATATGCTTGTTCTGAAGAGTTTTTGGAGGAGTTTTTTTGGTTCTCATCCGGCCTCCACTTGCCCTAGACTTCATTTCACCATTTCTTGAGGGATTTTGGAAGGATTTTCGGCTAGATTTGAAGGAGAGAAGAAGGGGAAGACGTTGAGAAGCTTCATAGGGCTCGCCGGCGCGGATCCGACGAGCTACGCCATCAACCCTAGTCGACATCTTCGAGGGAGTTTTTCCTGTTTTTATTGGATGGAATTGTTGTATGATGAGCTCCTTAGTTTTGTGATGTTGAACTAAACCTCCCAAGGCCGCCGGGCTCCCGGTGAACCTTGGGAGGAGACTTTGTATGAATGACCTATATTTTGCTTTAAATGAATGTGTTAGTTTGATTGTTTGGTTTTAATTCATCATCTTGTTGTTCATTCTACAATGGATGGATTCTGTAGAATTGATTTTGAATGATACTTGTTTGGCGGGATGCTAGCTTGTATTAGGTCCTTTGATGAGTTAAAGAGGGTAACATGTATTAATACACCGGAGGTTCCGGGTGTTAATAGCCTCCCGCGCGATTAGGGTTAATTTAGCCGAGAGCGTGCATTAGATTAACCCTAATCAAGACTCCTTGTTCTCATTGACATCGTAGGGGTATTTTCTGGATAGAGAAACCCGTACTGGATTAGGGCTACACTACGGAGGTTCCGGGGTAGTCGACATCCGAGTCTAGCGGACCAAAACCAAGCCAACCCTAGTTTTATAATTATCTTGGTCATTCGTATTTAGTCTTCTCTCGGGGGAATCCTCGCCCGAGGCCTTCCATAATTATTGGATTCTTCATCTCTATTTTATTCCGGATTGAGTTTTATCTTATTTGCATTACTTTACTTGTTTTTATTATTTTAATATTGCTTCAACCCTGTTTCGATCGACTAGATAGTGACCCCCAAAAGGAAGTAATAGTAGATCTCGGGCCCTTGGGAATACGACCCTCCTCGTGAGGTTTATTACTTGACGACCCGTGCACTTGCGGCCGGGGAGTCGCGTGCTCGCTCTTTAGCGTGTCGCGCGGCGACTCATCAAGTTTTTGGCGCCGCTGCCGGGGAACATCCGAGAATACTAGGAAAACTTTTGGATCATTGCTCTAGTCTTTTCGCTTTCATTTGTAATTATCCATCTTTTATTGTTTTTGTTTTCGTCATTTTTATATATTCACTAATATCTCTCCCTTTGTCTCTTGTGCATTTCCAGGTACCCCATTTTAAATCTTCACATCGATGGATCAATACTTGAGTGAACCTACTTCTCACTACTTAGATCAATGGAAAAGGCAGTTTCTGGTTCATAATGAAGGCTCTAATTTGAAGACTACGGAGCAGGATGATTGTACTCTCAGCAACAACGAATTTTTTTCGCGATTCATGAGTGGAGCCGAGTATGTAAATTCTGTTCAGAGCGGAGCTCACAACCGGCAGCCGACCACAGTTCACGAGTTTACCACTTTTTTGCCTCCTAAGCAGTCTGTGTGCGAGGTGCAAGATGAATCTGAATCTGACAACTCTATTAATGATGAGATGGAAGAATTTGAGAGAATACAACGTGATAACATGAACAGACTAAAGCCATCTGTCGATGAACCACCAGAATTGGAGTTGAAGGAATTACCCCCACACCTTGAATACGCATTTCTTGATGGAAATTTTAAGTTACCAGTGATAATTTCCTCTAGCCTGTCAACAGAGCACAAGAATGAACTCTTAAAGGTGTTAAAGAGGCACAAGCGGGCGTTGGCGTGGAAGATTTCAGATATCCGGGGAATAAATCCATCTTTCTGTACTCATAAAATTCTAATGGAAGACAACCACAAGCCGTCGGCCCTCCCGCAACGGAGGTTAAACCCGAATATGAAAGAAGTGGTAAAAGCTGAAGTGATCAAACTGCTAGACGCCGGCATAATCTACCCAATCTCTGATAGTGCTTGGGTCATTCCCACCCAGGTGGTACCAAAGAAAGGGGGCATGACTGTGGTGACTAACGAGAAGAATGAGCTCATCCCTACTAGGCAGGTCACTGGTTGGAGAGTCTGTATTGATTATAGAAAGCTCAATGACGCCACTCGCAAGGATCATTTCCCTCTTCCGTTCATTGATCAGATGCTCGAAAGGTTGGCCGGACACGAATACTATTACTTTCTTGATGGTTTTTCCGGGTACTTTCAAATTCCCATAGCTCCTGAAGACCAAGAGAAAACCACTTTCACCTGCCCTTATGGTACATTTGCTTACCGCAGAATGCCTTTCGGGTTGTGCAATGCCCCTGCCACATTTCAGAGATGCATGCTTGCTATCTTCGAGGACATGGTTGAAAACACGATGGAAGTGTTCATGGATGACTTCTCAGTGTATGGGAGCTCATTTGACTTGTGTTTGAAAAACTTGGAGCGTGTTCTGGAACGATGTGAGGAAACCAACTTGGTGCTGAGCTGGGAAAAATGCCACTTCATGGTAAAGGAGGGTATAGTTCTGGGACATAAAATTTCAGGTGATGGCATTGAAGTAGACAAGGCAAAAATCTCTGCCATTGAGAAGCTCCCTCCTCCAACATGTGTCAAGGCAATTAGAAGTTTTCTGGGGCATGCCGGGTTTTACAGGAGATTTATAAGAGATTTTTCTAAGATTGCAAAACCGTTGACTAAGCTCCTTGAGAAGGATGTGCCGTTCAATTTCACCCCGGAGTGTTTGACTGCCTTCACTACACTAAAGAATCAACTTATCCGGACACCTATCCTCATCGCACCAAACTGGGAGCTACCATTCGAATTAATGTGTGACGCTAGTGATTTTGCAGTGGGAGCAGTTCTGGGGCAAAGGAAAGACAAACATTTCCATCCTATTTATTATGCAAGCAAAACTCTCACCGGGGCTCAGGAAAATTATACTACCACTGAAAAAGAACTCCTTGCGGTGGTCTTTGCTTTCGACAAGTTCAGGCCTTATTTGGTGCTTTCCAAAGTTGTGGTTTACACTGATCATTCTGCACTTCGATATCTCCTGAGTAAGACTGATACTAAGCCGCGTCTGATCCGTTGGGTGCTCCTACTGCAGGAATTCGATTTGGAAATCAAGGACAAAAGAGGTGCTGAAAATTTAGCTGCTTATCATTTGTCTCGACTTGAGAACAACTACTCATCATCTACCATAGATGGTGAGATCAATGACTCCTTTCCGGAAGAACAACTGTTTCGTGTTCAGGTGACTCAGGAAGAAGATCAACCCTGGTTCGCAGACATTGCTAATTATCTGGCAGCGGGCATTCTCCCAAAGTGGTTTAGTTACCAACAAAGGAAGAAATTTTTCGCTGATCTGAAGCATTATATTTGGGAGGAACCTTACTTGTTCCGCGTCTGTGCCGATCAGGTGGTTAGGCGGTGCGTATCTCAACAAGAAGGAGTGCACATTATCAAACATTGCCATGGAGGCCCAACCGGGGGGCACTACAGCACCAATCGAACAGCTAAAAAAATTCTTGACGCTGGATTCTTTTGGCCCACTATTTTTCTAGACACACAGAGCCATATTCAATGCTGCGATCGATGCCAAAGAGCAGGGAACATTTCGCGCCGGGACGAAATGCCTCAGAATGCTATCCAAGTTTGTGAGGTTTTTGATGTGTGGGGGATCGATTTCATGGGTCCCTTTCCAAACTCCCGGGGGCACAAGTTTATTCTAGTTGCTGTGGATTACGCATCCCGCTGGGTGGAAGCTCAATCGTTGCCGTCTAGTGATGCCCGTGTTGTTGTGCAATTCTTGAAGAGGTTGTTCTCGAGGTTTGGGGCGCCGCGAACAATTATCAGTGACCGAGGAGCACACTTTTGTAATTCCCAGTTTGCGAAGATCTTGAAAAGATACGGTGTCTCCCATTATACATCTACCGCTTATCATCCACAAACTAGTGGTCAAGTCGAAGTTTCCAACCGAGAACTTAAGCGAATTTTGGAAAAAACTGTTGCTCATCATCGCAAGGACTGGGCAGACCATCTGGATGATGCACTTTGGGCCTACCGTACAGCATATAAAACACCTACGGGGAGCAGTCCGTATCGCCTAGTTTATGGCAAGGCTTGCCATCTCCCTGTTGAGCTGGAGCACAAAGCATATTGGGCCACCAAATTCCTGAATTTTGATTTCAACTTGGTTGGGGAGAAAAGGAAGATGCAACTGAATGAACTTGAGGAATGGAGGGTTCTGTCCTACGAGAATTCAAGATTATACAAAGAAAAAGTGAAGCGATTCCACGACAAAAATATAAAACAGGGCAAGAAGTTGGAGAAAGGGGATCAAGTGTTGCTATACAATGCCCGACTCCGCCTATTTCCAGGGAAGCTCAAATCGCGATGGACAGGACCGTACACGGTCATGAGTGTCTCACCTCAGGGAGTAGTCGAAATCAACCACCCGGAGAAAGGTCGGTTCAAGGTAAACGGGCATCGCCTCAAGCTATATTTCGGTAAGAGCTCATTTTTGCCCGATTCGTCAGGTAAAATCTTTCCCTTTGAACCTCATTAATTCGGGACACTCATGCTTCGTGCTCGCGACGCTATACGAGCACTCTTGGGAGGTAGCCCAAGCCTTTGTTTTCTTTTTGTTCGTATTCTTGTTTTCTTTGTTGTTTTTGTGTGTTTGTTAGAATCTCGAATTTAATCCTCCTCTCCCTCGTATTTTTTTTTTCTTTTCTTGTCGATGCGTCCTGTCTTAATCATCTCGGTGCCGATTTATTTTTCCCATGAGGTAGTTGCTTGTTTGCAATTGTTGTATCCTTGTTTGCATTTCAAAGGGGTGAAAATTTCCAATTTCCTGAAGCCTTGTGCGGCCACTGTGCGGCCCGCACAGTGGCCGCATGACACAGACAGAAGCCCATGCGGCTGGTGTGCGGCCCGCACACCAGCCGCACACTTGAGACAGAGCCTTGTGCGGTTGGTGTGCGGGCCGCGCACCAACCGCACACATCATATGCGGTTGGTGTGCCCCCCGCACACCAACGAGTGACAAGTGGCTGATTCTTGCCACTTGTCCACCATCTTGCCTTGCTTAGTGTCCTCTTTAGTCTTATCCCTTTCAAAGACTTCTTTTCAGCCCCTATTCTCCATCTTTGACTCTTAAGCACTGAATTTCTCCAAGACTCACCTCCATCACCTTGGCCGACCATCTCCAAAACTAGCCCCCTGATTTCCCTCTTCTTCTTTCAAGCTCATCCTCGTCCTCACTAGCTCTTCAACCTCATCTTGCTTGTTTTCCCTTGCCCTTAAGGTTTGTTTCATCTTATTTCTTTTTCTTGAGATCTTGGAGAACTTGCTACTTCATTGTGGTATTTGTTACATTTATTTTTGAGTATTTAATCTTGGAGAGTTTGACTTCCCTTTTTGGGTGTAATTTTTGTAGCTCATTGTTGTCTTGAGTGGAATGTTTCCTCATGGTGTTGTTTCAAAGTTGTTCCACATTTGTACTAATTTCTATGGTGAATTTAGGATGTTATGCTTGCTTTTAAGAAATCTTTGTTTCCATCCTCTATTTTGATCTCACATGCCTTGTTTTCATGCTAGTAAACTATTGTACTCACCCTTGTTGCCTTTGTTTGATTTTGTAGCCTCCTTTCTTATCTTCCCATACTGTTAATGTATTATGATAATATTAATTGTTGTGTCATACCTATCTTGTCGCACTTGCTATTATGGGATGAGATTTGATTTTTATCTAAATTGTGTGATTATAGATATGGCACCGAAGGCTTCTAACAAGCGCGCATTGGCCCGAGCTAGCTCTTCATCCGAGGTCCAATTCAATGACAATGTATTCCAAGAACGCTACGATTCACTTAGCACAAAGCCATTTGGCCAAACCCGAATAATTGATTGGGAACTACTTGAACAATTGGGTTTGGCCGATGATGTTCGGCAATTAGTTGGGTTTGATCAGTGGCTCACCGTTTTTGATATCAACGAACCTGTTTATCGCGAGCTCACCCTCGAAGTTCTGAGCACCTTTGAATTTAACAAGACCTATGCCAGTTTTCATCGCCCAGGAGGAATTTCATTCCAAGTCCATGGTGAACATAAATCCATTAGTTTCCGTGACTTTGCCAACCACTTGGGCATTTATGACTGGGAGTTCCTGAAAAGTATGCCCAGCTTACCACTTGATTTTCCCCCGCATGTCGAGCCAAGGCACTTTTGGCGTTCTATTACACTTGCTGCCGGTCAAGATTCCAAGAAAGCGTCACTCCTTCGTAGTCCCGCCCACCGTTATGTACACGCATTGATGAGCCGATCTATCACCGGGCGCGCCGACAGCACTGGGGTAGTATCTCGCATGGACCTGCTCATTCTATACAGTATGATTAACCGTTATCCCATCAACTTGGCGTGTGTGCTAGCAGAATGCATTGCCCGACATAATCAACACCCCCCGATCGGGGTCATCTTCGCCGGACCATATATCACACGCCTTGTGAGGGGCATGCAGGCTCTTGGCCGTATTCGTTCAATGGAGAGGGTTGGGGGAACGATTGCATTGGGGATTCAAACCTTACTTGCGATTGGTATTATCAAGCGCCGAGGATCGTCCTATTTTGTCGTTTCTCATGAGAGCCTCCTCGATTCCGGCGACAACCAGAGTACACCGGATATTCCTCAGGGTGACCAAGCTCAATCGAGTTCCAATCGCACCGTTTCCCCTGCAGAGTTACAGCGTGATATACAAGATTTGCGAGACATACAGCGGCGTCAGGGAGAAGATATTTCTCGGATCATCCAGGGGCAACTTAACCTTTTTCAGGGCCAACAGGACATCCTGGCCCTCTTGCAGCGTCAACCCCACTCTCCACCATTTTCTGCACCACCAGCTTCTACTGATGACTGGGATGACTGGGATTGAGGCTCCCAGGCTTTCCTCTGTTCCTGTTCTTTTTATTGCTATTTCCATTTCTGTTCTTTTTATTGTTGTCTCTTGTGTGCTTGCGTTTGTTGTATTAATCTAGTTGTCTAGGGCTTATCCTTACAACTTAGTTTGTTGAGTGTTGTTTCATTCTATCGCTTAAAAACTCTTGTTTGCTCTTATAAACCGTGTTTCTTGTCTTCAATTTCTGTTTGGTTGATGGATGCTTGACTCGACGTCTTTTCTCCTTGTAGGTAGAACAAGACGTCCATTTTTCTTCCTCTCCACTTCGCTTGTAGCCATGGTGATGGTCACCCCGAGCTCGTGCCTTGCAAAGCTCATTACCAATTTCTCGAGGAAGTTCATGACACCACCCTCTTTATTTTCCATGCATAAATTTTTCTGTACTGCTGATCAATGTACATTGAGGGCAATGTACTGCTTTAAGTGGGGGGTGGCTATGCATGTCTGATCTTCGTTACTTGTTTCGTGAACTTGTATGAAAACTTTTGGTAATTCTTGACTTGTTGCATGATTGTAAACCTAGGATGGCGTACTTAATTGTGATTGTATTATAGCTCGAAATCATGATAAATGCTAAGCTTTTTATGACCCTGCACACTTGAGATTTTCATGTCATTCTAGGCAATTCTCGCACTGTTCCCTTAGGTAGAACCCTGGACATCTAGGCGAGGAACCACAGCACTTTCGTGACCCTCTTAGTTGCTAACCCATACTAGTGGTTTCGCGCCTTGACGTGTTAGAATACCTTCTAATAGGGTTTTAAGGACCTTCTTCTTGTTCTTTTTTGCAATACGGTCAAAAAAAAAAAAAAAAAAAAAAAAAAAAAAAGGCAAAGTGAATAAAAACGTGGACAGTGCTCCTCTGTCCTAATAGCGAAGTAACCTGGGGTTCTGGCTCCTAACCAGAGTGTTCCTCTCGCCAAAAGCTATAAGGACATGAGCGCGTTTACATGAATGTGCAAAACACCAGGTAATGTGGATTTGCAGTTCATGTTAGTCCCGGAAAAGAAAAAGATAAACATTTTGCGTACAGAAAAATAAATTTTGACCGGTTATTGTTCGATAATAAGAGGAAGGATCCTTACGACTCTACTAGAAGTATTTCTACCACCTCAAGGCCGTATTCCACTATGTGGCGTGAATTGTTTCAAGAAGTGGTCCTCGGGGTCCTGTCTACCTTGTTTAGACTACAGGGCTTCGAACTAGGGGATTTGCACACACACAACACGACACGGCCAATGAATGCGTGAATGATCTCAAGTGGTCTTTGCTTAGTATTTTGAGTTTCGCTTTGGCTATGATACTTTCATCTCTTGCCTGAGGTTGTGTATTTAGTCACTTATCAGTATCCCTGGTTTTCCATGTCCATTTGCTTGGGGACAAGCAAATGCTTAAGTAGGGGGTATTTGATAAGTGCCTAAATACATCATGTTATAGCTATGATGTTCTTGTACATTCATGCAACTTATGTGTATTTTCGATGAGTTTTTGCGCACTTGATGTTTTATTTTTCATTTCAGGGTTTCAAGGACCAAGTGCGCAAGTTTTGACCATATTCGTGTCATTCCGGGGATGATTGAAGAAGGAACGAAGAGTTGGAGCACCCTGGAAGCCGACGCGCCGCACACGGACACATTTTTCTCGGCCGTGTGCGGCCACTGTGCGGGCTGCGCAGTGGCCGCACACCCTGGCCAGAAGGGTGTGCGGCCACTGTGCGGCCCGCACAGTGGCCGCACAAGGGAGGCAGAAAGGTGTGCGGCCAGTGTGCGGGCCGCACACTGGCCGCACAGCACAGCCAGAAGGCTGTGCGGGCACTGTGCGGCCCGCACAGTGCCCGCACACCTTCGGGCTATATATGCTTGTTCTGAAGAGTTTTTGGAGGAGTTTTTTTGGTTCTCATCCGGCCTCCACTTGCCCTAGACTTCATTTCACCATTTCTTGAGGGATTTTGGAAGGATTTTCGGCTAGATTTGAAGGAGAGAAGAAGGGGAAGACGTTGAGAAGCTTCATAGGGCTCGCCGGCGCGGATCCGACGAGCTACGCCATCAACCCTAGTCGACATCTTCGAGGGAGTTTTTCCTGTTTTTATTGGATGGAATTGTTGTATGATGAGCTCCTTAGTTTTGTGATGTTGAACTAAACCTCCCAAGGCCGCCGGGCTCCCGGTGAACCTTGGGAGGAGACTTTGTATGAATGACCTATATTTTGCTTTAAATGAATGTGTTAGTTTGATTGTTTGGTTTTAATTCATCATCTTGTTGTTCATTCTACAATGGATGGATTCCGTAGAATTGATTTTGAATGATACTTGTTTGGCGGGATGCTAGCTTGTATTAGGTCCTTTGATGAGTTAAAGAGGGTAACATGTATTAATACACCGGAGGTTCCGGGTGTTAATAGCCTCCCGCGCGATTAGGGTTAATTTAGCCGAGAGCGTGCATTAGATTAACCCTAATCAAGACTCCTTGTTCTCATTGACATCGTAGGGGTATTTTCTGGATAGAGAAACCCGTACTGGATTAGGGCTACACTACGGAGGTTCCGGGGTAGTCGACATCCGAGTCTAGCGGACCAAAACCAAGCCAACCCTAGTTTTATAATTATCTTGGTCATTCGTATTTAGTCTTCTCCCGGGGGAATCCTCGCCCGAGGCCTTCCATAATTATTGGATTCTTCATCTCTATTTTATTCCGGATTGAGTTTTATCTTATTTGCATTACTTTACTTGTTTTTATTATTTTAATATTGCTTCAACCCTGTTTTGATCGACTAGATAGTGACCCCCAAAAGGAAGTAATAGTAGATCTCGGGCCCTTGGGAATACGACCCTCCTCGTGAGGTTTATTACTTGACGACCCGTGCACTTGCGGCCGGGGAGTCGCGTGCTCGCTCTTTAGCGTGTCGCGCGGCGACTCATCAGTTACTTGCTTCCTTAGTATGCTTATGTGGTGAGCCTTAGCCCATGTGTTTATAGTTTTCTATTTGTTATTCTTCTTATCTTACTTTTATCATACAATTGCGCGAGGGGTATTACTTGGCGACCCGTGCACTTGCGGACACTCATCAAATATGAACCTTATTTTGATAAAGCTCACATTACTTAAGCTCTCTATAATTTTGGTTCACCATCAATTAAATTCTCTGAGTAAGACCTATAGTTGGGAACAAGGAAGCATAATAAACCTTTATATGTTATTAGGCCTTATGACAGAATCGGAGTGAACCAAATTATAGTGGATTCGGGTTCTTCAGTAAATCTAATGACATTAAAGACTCTGCATGCCTTAACTTTGGAGACATACCACTTGTCAAACAAAAAGATTATTGTTCAATGCTTCAATCAACATAGTTAGAAGACCCTTGGGTCAATTACTATACCCATCAAGATTGGATGGTTGACATCAGTAGTGAAGTTTCATGTTATTAACAACAATGCTTCCTATAAAGCATTGCTAGGAATACCATGGCTACATGAGAATTGCATGATCCCCTTAACATTGTATCAATGTATGAAGTATATAAAGGATGATGAGGTGTATTGTATTGATGGGGAGATTCAGCCATTGTGTGTGCATGAAACCCACTATGATGATGCAGGATATTTTATAGATACAGTGAAAAGGGGTAAGCTTTCTGCAACCAAAGATGATGGCTTCATGAAAGTCACTAAGACCACCAAGCTCATTAAAAAGAGGTTTCGTTCTTATCTTTGAAGCCACATTTTGGAAGTGACTGACACGACCCCTTGCGTGTATCCCGCAAAGTGCACGGGTTTGTCGAAGTAATAAAATTTACCCCGGTGAGTGGGTAGTCGAATCCACAGGGAATAGGGAGTTAAAATACAAGATTTCACTATTTAAGCTATGTGGAGTATGGAAAGATAAGAATATAATCGATGAGTGAATATGGAAGCAAATACAATAAAAGACAAGAAATCGAATAGAAAGATGGAAGATAAGAAAGTGCAAGTAAAAGAGAATAGAAATAAACTGGCAATGGATGAAATAGGGTACCCGGACAAGCTACGTCTAGGATCAATGCTTCTTGATAAGTGCTCGTGTTATAGTAATGCGAAGTGTTATTATCTTGCAATGGGCATTAATTTAATCAGATTTTATCACTAAAAAGTGTGCATTTGTTTACTTTTGTGCATTGAAGGGTTGTGGAGAAGATCTAGAGAAAAAGAAGGAAGAATAGGTTATATTCGCCGTTGTTGAGGAGTTCTCGGACCAAGCAAGGAACAAGGCACGAGTCTAGACTTGTGGGTGTGTGCCAACCTCCATTGGAGGGGCACAAGGGCAGTCACACTCACAAAAGTCTATAACTCGTGTAGCATCGGAGAACTTCGCCAATGAAGAGAAATGAAGTAATCGACATAATCTACCGTTGATTGTGTGCCCAATTCAACGCCTCGATGAAGAACGATCGATTCGGGAGTATTTCGGAGAAGTACTGTAGCAGGCACTGTGGCAAACTGTAGATTAATACTGTAGCAGCTACTGTTCACATTCTGCCGAAATTCAGAATTCCAGAGAGTTCACACGGGCGTGTGGAAATTCCACACGGCCGTGTACTGCAGCAGGGATACTGTAGCGGAAACACTGTAGAAAAAACACTGTTCACAGGTGCCGAGAAATCACGATTCCAGAATTTCCACACGGCCGTGTGGAATTAACACACGGGCGTGTGGAATTTCTGGATTTCCACAGAAGTCCGATTTCAGCTCGAATTCAGCCCGACTTCAGCCTATAAATAGCCCGTTTTCATATCTATTTGGGGACCCTCTCCTTCTATCACTTGGATATCTTTTGGGGGGCTTTCGGCTAGGGTTTGGAGAGGTTCTTTAAGGTCTTTGGAGGCGATTAAACGGCATCGACATAGACATCCTTTGGAAGAAAGTTATTGGGGAAGCTCTCATCGGCATTGATTTGTCGAGGTGTGCCTTAGGCTTGACAAGGGATTCGTTGGAGAAGACACGCGACTACACAAGACCATCGATACGATCTACAAGGAGGTTTTCTTTATGGTTTTCATGCATATATTCTTAAACTATTTATTGACTTTGTATTGCTCCATGGAGAGCTAAACCCTAGTGGGTATTCGGACTTGTAAACCCTAGGATGATATTGTTTCTATGACTTTTATTATGCTTTCTTAATTTAATGTTCTATTATTGAGTTCCAATCTTGCATGCCGATTGTATGAGATTTTCCATTAGCCGTGACACTAGGGTTGAGAATCTATTAGGTTATCCTTTGAGGGTGTGACAACCTCTATAGGATTAGACTACACAAGGTTGCAGAGGTTTGAGAGGGAGAGTTGTGAGGTAGCGATGTACCCCTTTCCCCTCCGGTGTGGTTTCTCCCTACCTCCGTTTCCTTGATTCATTAGCGGTCGAGATAGAGTGAAGTGCTAGGTAGATAAACTCCCCTGGGGCTTAGTTACGCGAGTAACAGAGTGAAGGGTTGAAATGAATCCTACGCACTGGGGCTTAATCTAGACTAGGGTTCTTCCACCTGGACCAAAGGGTTAGAACTACACATAGGAACAGGTTTTACCACTAGGAGTCCCTAGAACTTAATGCAATCCCACGTAGTGTGAGGCTTAGGTAGATATACTCCTCTAGGGCTTAGTTGACAGGTCAACGAGAGTCAAGAGTCGTAGTGAATCCTAATGCCGGGGCATAGTGTTGGGGTTAGTCACGGTTGACCTTAGGTTTGGGACCGTGTGTTTAAGGATATCCTCGACTCAATTAGACATCAATTAGAGGGTATAATACTAGTCTTGCACTAGAAGCATTAGCCTTAGGGGGAGCTTTGTCCGGGTACTCGATCTTTATATCGATTACCTCTCCTACCTTCATTATTCTTCTTGCACTCTTTTATTTTCTTTTACATTTATATATATATATATACTTCTTTCATCATCGACTTCTTTCATAGCTAAATAGCGATAACACTTGTTTCTGAACACTATTCCCTATGGATACGACTACCCACTCACCAGGGTATTTTATTACTTCGACAAGGCCGTGCACTTGCGGTACACACGCAAAAGGTCGTGTCACTTCTAGTGTAAGACGATGCTATTATACTTTCCTATTGATGTCAATTAAGTCGAGGAAATCCTTAGATACATGGTCCCAAACCTAAGGACAACCGTGACTAACCCCAACATTATGCCACAGTATTAGGATTCACGTCAATCCTTCACTCTGTCGCTGGCATGACTAAGCCCCAGGTGAGTATATCTACCTAAACCTCCCACTACGTGGGATTGCTTTAAGTTCTAGCGACTCCTAGTGGTAAAACCTGTTCCTATGTGTAGTTCTAACCCTTTGGTCCAGGTGGAAGAACCCTAGTCTAGATTAAGCCCCAGTGCGTAGGATTCACTTCAACCCCTCACTTTGTTACTTGCGTAACTAAGCCCCAGGGGAGTTTATCTACCTAGCACTTCACTCTATCTCGACCGCTAAGAAATCAAGGAAACGGAGGTAGGGAGAAACCACATCGGAAGGGAAAGGGGACGCTTCGCTATCTCACGACTCACCTTCTCAACCCTCTTCAATCTTAAATAGTCTAATCCCATAGGAGTTGTCACACCTCCAAAGGACAACCTAGATTGTTCTCAACCCTAGTGTCACGTCTAAAGGAAAACATTAACAAGATGAAATTAAGATTGAAACTCAATTTTTATTCATCAATAATGGAAAAGCATAATAATAATGTCAAAAAAACATAATAACCCTAGAGTTTACAAGTCCGAATACCCACAAGGGGTTTAGCTCCTCATGGAGCTATACATGTTTATCAAAATATGAAAGAAAGCACAAGGTAAAGACATCAAAATATGAAAGAAAGCACAAGCATAATAATAATGTCAAAGAAACATAATAACCCTCGGTGACGATGCCGATGACGCGCTCTAAACCTCCACGAAATCCTCTCCAAAACCCTAGCCGCACTCTCCAGAAGTTGGGGAAAAAGATAGGTCAAAAGATATTTTCAAAGTCTCCAAAATCGCTCTTTATATTGTTGAGTGCGGCTTTAAAAATCGGACTTATCGGGACTTCACACGGCCGTGTGGAATTTCCACACGGGCGTGTGGAATTTCCACACGGGCGTGTGAAGTTTCTGGCTTGCTGGAAAATTAATTCACACGGCCGTGTGGAATTTCCACATGCCGGTGTGAATTCTCTGGACATCTGAATTTCGGCCGAAGATGAACAGTAGCTTGCTACATTATTTTAGCTATTGTACTTGCTACAGTAATTGTCCCGGAACGCTCCCGAATTCGTCGTTCTTCATTGAGGCCGTTGAATTGGGCACATAATTAACGGTAGATCGTGCCGATTGCTTCAAATCTCCTAATTGGTGAAGTTCTCCTTGTTAGCATGAGTTAGACTTATTGTGAATGTGACTGCCTTTGTGCCCCTCCAAAGAAGGTTGGCACACACTCACAAGTCTCTACTCATGCCGTGCTCCTTGCTTAGTCCAAGAATCTTCCCAACAATGGCGAACACGATCTAACTCCGCTCCTTTCTTCACTTTATCTTCACAACCGTGCAATGCACAAAAGTAAACAAATGCACACTTTTTAGTGATAAAATCTGATTAAATTAATGCTCATTGCAAGATAATAACGCTTTGCATTACTATAACACGAGCACTTTTCAAATCCCCCCACACTTAAGCTTTTTCTTGTCCCCAAGCAAAATAGAACGTGAAAGTACTTGGGAAGAACAATTGAAATTTCTCGGCCTTAGGTTCACCCAAAGTATGCAAAATGTGTTACTGTGTGCGATTTCACTCAAGAGAACCAATGAGTACTTCTCAAACTTTTGTTAGAAAGGACTTATTTATATACAAAAACAAAACTAAAAAGGAAAGGAAGTAGTAGCTTCACACATCCTTGAAGGTAGCCCTTTCCTAGGTGGCCGCCAAAGGTGGCTTTCACACTTTCGAGGAGGTAGCTCTTTCTACCAGGGTAGTAGCTTTCACGCGTCCCATGAGATAGCTCTTTCTCTCATTAGGGCATAACTTGTATCCGACTTATGAGAGTAGCTACATACCTCATAGGTGGTAGCTCTTTCCACCTCAAATGCATATAACAAAGCAAATATTCACAACTCATATTTTTTTTTCATTTTTTTTAATTTTTTCCATCTTTTTCATATTATTTTTTTTATATGCATTTTCCAAAGTAAAACTAAGAATGATGATAAATTTGTCCTTAAAAACTTCAAAATTGAGTTTCCAAAAGATTCCAAGAGTGAGTTGTGCAATATGAGATAATCGAGCAAAAATTCCCTAAAATTCAAGTAGAAACTAGAGCATGATAGAACACAATGTTAAAAATTCTCCTAAACTCTAAGAATACAACCATTGCAACTGAGGTGAACCGCCGTAGGCTACATGAGCATGAGTAACTGAATGCACAAGTAAAAGTGTGCACAATGTGAACTCCCCCCACACTTAAGATGTACATTGTCCCCAATGTACACATGCAAGCACAATACAAGTGAAAAAAAATTGTAAAACAGTTAGTGTGGAAGTAGGCAATTGAAACATTACTCCCCTGAACTCCAAGTGTTGCGTTTGATGGAGCTAGGTGCATTGAGAGTTGAGTCACAATGGGTTGTGAAGCACACACGGTCTCATGACCGTGCCTATGACTATTCCTTAAATTTTTTTCATCCAAGACCATCTGCGCGCACACACACACACAAGCGTTCAGTATAGCTCAATAAAAACTTGAGTATATATAAAGATAAAGCAATGAATACAACTCGAGATAAAAGAGAAAACAAAATAAGGGATAAACTCAGAAGGAGGATCATTTCTGAGTGCTACAAGTCCAAAATAGAATGAAAAGTATAAAGAACGAAATCAAAAGCATATAAAAACTAAAACTACGACGCCTCAGCATCGGTGTCCTTTGCAGTAGCCTCTGGTGCTGGTGGATCTACTGCTGCGGGAGACGGAGAAAGTGGTGGTGAAGCAGGGGCCCGAGGCTGGACCACAAATGGTGATGACACGGCCTGCTCAAGTAAACGCTGAATGGTATCAAGCCGTGCCATCGTCTTAGTATGCTATGCTATCTGTGTGGCTCTGAACTCGGCCAACTCTGTCTGAAGGACACCCACGGCGCTCTCGAGGCGCTCCAGTCTATCCTGGCCTCGAGAGAGCGAGAACAAGCGCACCGGAGGTGGCTCCAGTGCTGTTGGTGGTGCCTGTGCCTCTATATCTGCTGGTGGTGGCTCTAAGGCTGCCTGTGAACCATCGGTCTGGTCTGGCTGGGTTATGATCCATGCGTAAGTCCCTGATCCAGCTCTACAGATCATACCCATAAGTCTTAGTGTCTCTATGCCTAAAGGAACTGGTACCATCGTCTTCTCGGCCCCCCGAACTCTGTCTCTGAGACCCATCCCGATCAGGAGTCTCGTGATGTAAGGTCCCGAGAAAATCACTCCAATCCTAGGATATTGGCCCTGATGGTGCAAATACTCTGCTAGGATGTGCCCTAGGTGGAGTGGTACGCTCTGAGCCATAGAATATAGATAGAGAAGCTCCTGTCGGCTCAAAACTCCAGTGCTAACACCTCGGCCACTCATTGATCTGCTCAAAATGGCGTGTACATATCTGTAGGCCGGGTGGGATAGGCACGTAGCCTTTGAGACCCCCGGCTCATACTGACTGATAAGTGCTCGTGTTATAGTAATGCGAAGTGTTATTATCTTGCAATGAGCATTAATTTAATCAGATTTTATCACTAAAAAGTGTGCAATTGTTTACTTTTGTGCATTGTAGGGTTGTGAAGATAAAATGAAGGAAAGGAACGAAGTTAGGTCGTGTTTGGCATTGTTGGGAAGATTTTCGGACCAAGCAAGGAGCAAGGCGTGAGCATAGACTTGTGAGTGTGTGCCAACCTCCTTTGGAGGGGCACAAAGGCAGTCACATTCACAATAAGTCTAACTCATGCCAACAATGAGAACTTCACCAATTAAGTGATTCAAAGCAATCAGCACGATCTACCGTTGATTGTGTGCCCAATTCAACGGCCTCGATGAAGAACGACGAATCCGGGAGCGTTTCGGCGTAATTACTGTAGGAAAACACTGTAGCAAGTTACTGTTTATAGTCGGCCGAAAATCAAAATTCCAGAAACTTCACACGGCCGTGTGAAATCCCGTTTTCAGCAAATTTAAAACCACGACTCCACATTATAAAATCCCGATTTGGAGACTTTTTGATATATCTTTTAACCTATTCTTCTCCCCAACTTCTGGGAGTGCGGCTAGGGTTTTGGAGAGGACTTCGTGGAGGTTTAGAGCGCGTCATCGGCATCGTCACCGACGTCCATCGCCGCACAAGACGACGGCCACACCATACGCAAGGGGGTTTTCATCTATGTCTTTACTTTGTGTTTTATTTCATACATTGATGAACATGTATAGCTCCATGAGGAGCTAAACCCCTTGTGGGTATTCGGACTTGTAAATTCTAGGGTTATCATGTTTCTTTGACATTGTTATTATGCTTTTCCATTATTGATGAATAAGAATTGAGTTTCAATCTTGATTTTATTTTGCTATTGTTTTCCCTTAGATGTGACACTAGGGTTGAGAGCAATCTAGGTTTTCCTTTGGAGGTGTGATAACTCCTATAGGATTAGACTATTCAAGATTGAAGAGGGTTGAGAGGGAGAGTTGTGAGGTAGCAATGTACCCCTTTCCCTTCCGATGTGATTTCTCCCTACCTCCATTTCCTTGATTTATTAGCGGTCGAGATAGAGTGAAGTGCTAGGTAGATAAACTCCCCTGGGGCTTAGTTACGCGAGTAACAGAGTGAAGGGTTGAAGTGAATCCTATGCACTGGGGCTTAATCTAGACTAGGGTTCTTCCTCCTGGACCAAAGGGTTAGAACTACACATAGGAATAGGTTTAATCACTAGGAATCCTTAGAACTTAATGCAATCCCACATAGTGTTAGGTTTAGGTAAATGTACTCCCCTGGGACTTAATCGTGCGAGCGATAGAGTGAAGGGTTGCTGTGAATCTTAATACCGGGGCATAATGTTGGGGTTAGTCACGGTTGACCTTAGGTTTGGGACCGTGAGTCTTAGGATTTCCTCGACTCAATTAGCATCAATAGGAAGGTATAACAGCATAGTCTTGCACTAGAAGCATAGATCCTAGAGGTAACTTGTCCGGATACCCCACTTCATTCGTTGTTAAATCCTCCTTAATCTCTTTTTCTTGCACTCTCTAATCTTTCATCCCTCTCTATTTAATTTCTTGTCTTTTAGTATAGTTGTTCTCACAATTCACACATGAATCGATTATTACTTTTCCGTACTTCGCATAGTTTTAATAGTGAAATCTAATACTCTAACTCCCTATTCCCTGTGGATTCGACTACCCTCTCACCGGGGTAACTTTTATTACTTCAATAAACCCGTGCAATTTCGGGGAGCCTGTCAAAGTTTTTGGCGCCGTTGCCGGGGAATAGGTGTTTTAGATATTTGTTTTTCACTATTTTAGCTATTCACTTCACTTTCTATTCCATATTTTCTTTATCTATCATTGTTCTTACTGTTCTTTCCTTTGCTTTGGTTTCAGGTTATGACCCGTGGGAACCCTTCGATTCTTGTTGAAGGAGACCCGGACATTGGAAAAAGAGCACATCGCAAGGGAAAAGAACCCGTGTAAGAAGCTTCGAATCAAGCCGATATTGAAACAGAAGGGTCAGAAGCAATGGCAGAACAGAACGAACAGCAGAGGACATTGTCCGACTATGCTAGACCCGTAGTAATGGGGACCCAATCGAGCATTGTGAGGCCCACAATTATGGCAAATAACTTTGAGTTGAAGCCGTCATTCATTCAGATGTTGCAACAGTCCGCACAATTCAATGGGTTGGCCGATGAAGATCCCAACAGTCATATAGAGAATTTCCTTGAAGTGTGCGACATGTTGAAGATTAATGGAGTGACGAACGACACGATTCGTTTGAGAGCCTTCCCATTTTCATTGAAGGGAAAAGCAAGATATTGGCTTCACTCATTACCGAGAGCCTCCATTACTACGTGGGAGGAGATGGCCGAGGCATTCTTGGCTAGATACTTTCCACCGGGAAAGTCAGCAAGGCTCCGGAATGAGATAGGTTCAAGGAACTCCTTCGTAAGTGCCCGCAACATGGATTCCCCGAGTGGATGATCATTCACACCTTTTATAACGGGTTGAATTTGAGTACCAAACAACTCCTAGATGCGGCGGCCGGAGGAACTCTAGGAAGCAAGACGCCCGGTGAAGCTCGGCACCTTGTAGAGGAGATGGCTATGAATAGCTATCAATGGAACTCAAGGGAAAGGAAAAAGGTTGCCGGAATTCATGAGGTTGATGCGGTTACATCGTTGGCGGCAAAACTGGAATTGTTGAGTAAGAAGCTAGATGCTCTCGCTTCACCAAGAGTTGCCCCCATCACTACTTGTAACGGTTGTGGGGGAGGACATGCTTCAAGCGATTATCCTATTGCTATTGGAGGCACTAGTGCGGTAGAGCAGGCCGATTTTGCTGGAAATTCATATAGAGGACAAGCCCAAGGCAACCCGTACAGTGGAACATATAATCCGGGGTGGAAGAACCATCCGAATTTTTCTTGGAGCAATCAAGGACAGTCACAACAGAAAAATAGTGCACCACCGGGATTTCAAAGCCAACAAGCTCCGAATTTAGAAAGCCGAGTGACCGGTCTAGAAGGAAAGATGACCGATCTTGAGAGAGCGCTCACACGGTTCGTTTCTTCATCGGATGCTAGATTTCAGTCGGTGGAGGCTACTCTTCGCAATCACACCGCCTCCCTACATAATTTGGAAAATCAAATAAGGCAAATTGCGAAAAAATTGGCGGAAAGGCCTCAAGGTAGTTTGCCTAGCAATACGGAGACTAACCCAAGGGAACAACTTAAGGCAATTACCTTGAGGAGTGGGAAAGAGGTCGAGAGAACTCTCCCTCTAGAGAAGACAAATGAAGCAACCGCAGTAGAAGAAGTAGGGAAAAAAGCTCCAAAAGAGAAGGAGATGGCACCATCCCCCTACAAACCAAGGATCCCCTACCCTTCAAGGTTGAAGAATGACCAAGAAAACGAACAATATAAGAAATTTCTGGGTATCTTCAAGCAATTGCACATCAACATACCATTCGCGGAAGCATTAGCCCAAATGCCCAAGTACGCGAAGTTCCTAAAGGACCTCTTAACCAATAAGAGGAAGTTGGAGAAGAGTGCAGCTGTAGTACTTGATGCAAATTGCTCGGCCGTCTTACAAAAGAACATGCCGAGTAAGAGAAAAGATCCCGGGAGTTTTATCATACCTTGCAACATTGGCAATCTGGGTGAGGAGATGGCATTGGCCGATTCGGGGGCAAGCATCAATGTCATGCCCTATACCTTCTTCCAAAAGCTAGGCTTGGGCGAGCCTAGATCCACTCGGATGACACTTCAACTTGCGGATCGATCGGTGAGGCATCCGAGGGGAATTGTGGAAGATGTCTTGGTAAAAGTGGACAAGTACATCTTTCCGGTGGACTTTGTCGTGCTTGATGTGGATGAGGATGTCGAAGTACCGTTAATTCTTGGGAGGCCTTTCTTGCGCACTTCCAAGGCTTTGATAGACATGGACGGTGGAGAGCTCACACTTAGAGTCGGAGATGATAAGCTCACCTATCGCCTCGCCGAAGCCATGAAGCATTCTCTTGATTTTGATGACACTCTATATTATCTTGATGCTTCAGATGAGTGTATTGATGAATATGTGCAGGAAATGTTAAACCCGGATCCATATGAAGGATGGCCGGACCAAGATGTGGAGATCGAAGAAGAAGAGGTACTTATGCTTGGTCCAGTTCAGACAGACGTCAAGATGGAGAAGGAATGTATGAAGAAGATGCTTCGGAGGTTGAAGAGGTCGAGAAGACGCCACAAGAAGAACCCCAACAAGAAAGGGGATGAACATTCACGGAGTAAGGGTGTTTCACCCGTCTGTGGTAACAAACTCGACAACTCTCCCTCTACTCTACAAAGATTATGTAATGCACGCTTTCAGGTCGTAGAGAAGAGGACAACTTCTATTCATGAACCTCCATAAAGTAAGATCAAGCGCTTCTTGGGAGGCAACCCAAGGTTTTACAGTTTTCCTTGGATCTAGTTTAGTTAGGATGAATAAAAGTCTTAGTGTTGATATCTTGAAGTTTCAATGCATGTGCTGCAAATTCGATCATGGATTATTGATATTTTCGTGTGCTTTAATGTTAATTGACGAAGTTTGAGTCGGTTGAGTGTGTTTTCTATAGTCTCTGGTCGTGTTTTTATGGTTTATACAGGCTCTAAGTGTTTTAAAAGAGTTTCTGAATTTTTTGGAAGAGTTTGTGAATTTTTCTGAGTAACCAGAGAAAACACACGGCCGTATGAAAATTCCACACTGCTGTGTGTTTCCAAATCAGAGCTCAACCAGTGAGGGCACAAGGGCGTGTGTGTGCCCCTGTGAACAACCTCAGAAGGGGCACACGGCCGTGTGGAAATTCCACACGGCCGTGTGGAAATTCCACACGGCCATGTGAAACTCTGCAGAAAAACCCATTCTTCCCGAGAATACACAGGGGCGTGTGTGTGCCCCTATGGGAGAGCTTGTGAAAGGCACACGGCCGTGTGGAATACTTAGCGTTTCTCGGGCGAGTCAGAGAGGCCACAGGGGCGTGTGGGTGCCCCTGTGGCCGGCCTTGTGTTCTTGGCCAGGTTGGACACACGGCCGTGTGAAATTTTTCAGAGACCTTCTGTGTTTTCCCGAGAATCCACAGGACCGTGTGGGTGCCTCTGTAGATCCCCCTATGAAGGCACACGGCCGTGTCGGATGCTCACACGACCTTGTGGGGTAGTTCAGAGAGCAACCAGAGTGCACACAGGGGCGTGTGTTGGCCCATGTGAACCCTAATTTCAGAGGCACACGGCCGTGCGGAATTTCCACACGACCGTGTGAATTCCCAGAACTTCAAAAGCCGCGGGTTTTCATTTAGATTTCACTCGTGCCTCTTGATTCTTCCACTCTAAACTCTTCTCCTACCCGCTCTACTCCTTCCCCGACGTTCTCCGAGCCTTTTGAAGGATTTTGACGAGTTTTTCCGGCCGATTTCCTTAGTTTTCACTTCACACCGTCGGTAAGCTCTCCCTTCCTCTTTTCTTCGTCAATTCTCAATTTAATTTGTTCTTTTTGATGATTTCGCCTATATTGAATGATTAATGAGTATGCGAGTATGTTTAGGAAAGAATTAGAATGAATTAGATTGTAAATTTTGGATTTTGAGACACACGGCCGTGGGCTCTGTCCGCTAGAAGCTCCACACGAGTGTGTGGAAATTCCACACGGCCGTGTGGATTTCTGCAGATTGTATTTCTTAACTATTTTTGATCGATTTTCTTTTCAATCTCGCAGATATGTCTTCCAGGCCTAGGAAATCAGTAGGGAAGAGGCCACGTGAGTCCACACCCCCTCCTGTAGAGCCTGAATTCAGTATACCTGAACACCAGGCCCGATTCGATAGATTATCCACACTTCGCTTTGGACAGACGAGATACACAGACTTGAGCGCAGTGAGAGCTATCCAGGGTGGGGATAGCATTGCAGATGAGATCAGTGAGCTGCTCACGGTCGGCAGCTGGGACAGATTACTATCGATCAGAGACCCAGCGATCCGACCACTCGCTCTAGAGGTCCTCTCGACATTCGAGTTTGATCGAGGGTACCAGAGTTTTACTGACAACACCACTATCCAGTTCCGGGCCCTCGGTCAACATTTCACCTTGAGCATGACCCAGTTCTCACTGCGGATGGGGCTATAAAACGAGGCGTATACCGAGATAGAGGAGTACGCATTACTCCCCACAGACTACCCTGGCACCCTGACCCCCCAGCGAGCTTACAGTCGATTATGTGGTCAGGGCCAGTACGAGCCTGGGGTCTCCAAGGCCACTTGCTTGATCAGGGCATCTCACAGATACATCCACGCCGTACTGAGCAGATTAGTGAGTGGCAGAGGGGACAGTACAGGGGTGCTGAGCCGCCAGGAGCTATTATACCTGCACTCGATGGTGGAGAGTGAGCCACTCCACCCGGGGCACATTGTGGCTGAGTACATCCGCCACCAGGACCAGTACCCCAGGGTAGGAGTTATCTTTGCAGGCCCCTACATCACATGCTTGATTATTGGATTGGGGCTCAGAGACGGAGTGCGAGGGGCTGAGAAGACCAGTGTACCGACTCCTCTGGGCACAGATACACTGAGGATGATGGGGATGATCCGCAGAGCAGGATCAGGGACATATACATGGATCATCCCCCAGGCAGATCAGGCAGATGTGCCCCAAGCAGCATTGGAGCCACCTCTAGGGGACACAGAGACCGACGTACCACCCACCGCGCCAGAGCCACCTCTGGTGCGTATCTTCTCGCTTTCCCGAGGCCAAGATCGACTGGAGTGCCTCGAGAGCGCAGTGGGGGTGCTACAGACAGAGATGGCTGAGGTCAGGGCCACACAGGTAGCGCAGCACACAAAGGTCATGGCTCGATTACACAGCATACAACAGTTACTCGAGCGAGCCATGACTTCACCATTACCAGTAGCACCAGTACCAGTAGCAGCAGATCCACCATCACCGACAGAGCCTTCAGCAGCACCAGAGGCTTCTATTCAGGATACTAACGCTGAGGCGTCTTAGATTTTATTTTTATTTGATTTTCATTCTTGTATTTTCTATTTTATTTTGGACTAGTATTACTCAGAAAGGACTCTCCTTCTGAGTTTATCTTTTATTTAGCTTTTCTTTTATCTCGAGTTGTATTTCATTTTCATATTTTATATACTCGAGTTTTTATTGAGCTATACTGAACCCTTGTGTATGTGTGCGCGGATGGTCTTGGATGAAAGGAATCTAAGGAATAGTCATAAACACGGTCATGGGACCGTGTGTGCTTCACAACCCATTGAGACTCAACTCTCAATGCACCTAGCTCCATCAAATGCAGCACTTGGAGTTCAGGGGAGTAATGTTTCAATTGCCTACTTCCACACTAATTATTTTACAATTCTTAATTTTTAATTGTGCTTGCATGCGTACATTGGGGACAATGTACATCTTAAGTGTTGGGGGGGGGGATTCACATTGCACACACCTTTACTTGTGCGTTCAATTGCTTATGCTCATGTAGCCTATGGCGGTTCACCTTAGTTGCAACGGTTGTATTCTTATAGTTTAGGAGAATTTTTAACATTGTGTCCTATCATGCTCTAGTTTCTACTTGAATTTTAGGAATTTTTTGCTCGATATTCTCATATTGCACAACTTACTCTTGGAATCTTTTGGAAACTCAATCTTGAAGTTTTTAAGGACAAGTTTATCGTCGTTCTTAGTTTTACTTTGGAAAATGCATAAAAAAAATGAAAAAAAAATGAAAAAAAATATGGAAAAGAGGGGAAAAAAAAGTATATGAGTTTGTAAATATTAACTTTGATTTAATTATGCATTTGGGGTGGAAAGAGCTACCGCCTATGAAGTATGTAGCTACTCTCATAAGTCGGATACAAGTTATGCCCTAATGAGAGAAAGAGCTATCTCATGGGATGCGTGAAAGCTACTACCCCAGGTAGAAAGAGCTACCTCCTCGAAAGTGTGAAAGCCACCTTTGGCGGCCGCCTAGGAGAGGGCTACCTTCAAGGATGTGTGAAGCTACTACTTCCTCCCCTATTTTTGTTTTTGTATATAAATAAGTCCTTTCTAACCAAAGTTTGAGGAGTAATCGTTGGTTCTCTCGAGTGAGATTGCACACACTAACACATTTTCGAGTTTTCATCCTTTTTTATTCGAGTTTTTAGCTAGAACAATGGTAACCTTATGCAATGTTTTGATTTCCCCTTACTTGTATAATGCTTCTTTTGCATACTTTTGGTGAACCTGAGGCCGAGCACTTTCAATTGTTCTTCCCGAGTACTTTCACGTTCTATTTTTGCTTGAGGACAAGCAAAAGATTAAGCGTGGGGGGGTTTGATAAGTGCTTGTGTTATAGTAATGCAAAGTGTTATTATCTTGCAATGAGCATTAATTTAATCAGATTTTATCACTAAAAAGTGTGCAATTGTTTACTTTTATGCATTGTAGAGTTGTGAAGATAAAATGAAGGAAAGGAACGAAGTTAGGTCGTGTTTGGCATTGTTGGGAAGATTTTCGGACCAAGCAAGGAGCAAGGCGTGAGCATAGACTTGTGAGTGTGTGCCAACCTCCTTTGGAGGGGCACAAAGGCAGTCATATTCTGAATAAGTCTAACTCATGCCAACAATGAGAACTTCACCAATTAGGCGATTCGAAGCAATCGGCACGATCTACCGTTGATTGTGTGCCCAATTCAACGGCCTCGATGAAGAACGATGAATCCGGGAGCGTTCTGTAGCAAGTTACTGTTTACAGCCGGCCGAAAATCAAAATTCCAGAAACTTCACACGAGCGTGTGGAAATTCCACACGGCCGTGTGAAATCCCGTTTTCAGCAAATTTAAAGCCGCAACTACACATTATTATATCCCGATTTGGAGACTTTTTGATATATCTTTTGACCTATTCTTCTCCCCAACTTCTGGGAGTGCGGCTAGGGTTTTGGAGAGGACTTCGTGGAGGTTTAGAGCGTGTCATCGGCATCGTCACCGACGTCCGGCGGCCGCACAAGACGACGGTCACACCATACGCAAGGGGGTTTTCATCTATATCTTTACTTTGTGTTTTATTTCATACATTGATGAACATGTATAGCTCCATGAGGAGCTAAACCCCTTGTGGATATTCGGACTTGTAAATTCTAGGGTTATCATGTTTATTTGACATTGTTATTATGCTTTTCCATTATTGATGAATAAGAATTGAGTTTCAATCTTGATTTTATTTTGCTATTGTTTTCCCTTAGATGTGACACTAGGGTTGAGAGTAATCTAGGTTTTCCTTTGGAGGTGTGACAACTCCTATAGGATTAGACTATTCAAGATTGAAGAGGGTTGAGAGGGAGAGTTGTGAGGTAGCGATGTACCCCTTTCCCTTCCGGTGTGATTTCTCCCTACCTCCGTTTCCTTGATTTATTAGCGGTCGAGATAGAGTGAAGTGCTAGGTAGATAAACTCCCCTGGGGCTTAGTTACGCGAGTAACAGAGTGAAGGGTTGAAGTGAATCCTATGCACTGGGGCTTAATCTAGACTAGGGTTCTTCCTCATGGACCAAACGGTTAGAACTACACATAGGAACAGGTTTAATCACTAGGAATCCTTAGAACTTAATGCAATCCCATGTAGTGTGAGGTTTAGGTAGATGTACTCCCCTGGGACTTAATCGTGCGAGCGATAGAGTGAAGGGTTGTTGTGAATCTTAATACCGGGGCATAATGTTGGGGTTAGTCACGGTTGACCTTAGGTTTGGGACCGTGAGTCTTAGGATTTCCTCGACTCAATTGGCATCAATAGGAAGGTATAACAGCATAGTCTTGCACTAGAAGCATAGATCCTAGAGGTAACTTGTCCGGATACCCCACTTCATTCATTGTTAAATCCTCCTTAATCTCTTTTTCTTGCACTCTCTAATATTTCACCTCTCTCTATTTAATTTCCTGTCTTTTAGTATAGTTGTTCTCACAATGCACACACGAATCAATTATTACTTTTCCGTACTTCGCATAGTTTTAATAGTGAAATCTCATACTCTAACTCCCTATTCCCTGTAGATTCGACTACCCTCTCACCAGGGTAACTTTTATTAGTTCGACAAACCCGTGCACTTTCGGGGAGCCTGTCACTTACCCTCTCCGCACAGCTCCCTGTTGGCTCTCTATAGAGTAAGATCGCCCGGATAATTAGTGTGGAGGCCCTCGTACTCGTTCGTATGTGTATAAGTCTCATCATATAACCCCATCTGGATCGAAAACTGAGTCAGGCTGAGGCTAAAATGATGTCCCAATACTCTGAACTGAATCACGTCAGGAACAGAGAAGGCCCCGTATGATCTGTCAAACTCGAACGAGGCTAAGAACTCAAGTGTCACTGCTCGAATAGCTGGATCTCTGATAGTCAGTAACCTCTGCCAACTACCTACTGAAAGTAACTCCTCGACCTTGTCTGCAACATCATCGCCCCCCTGTATCCCTCTAACTGTACTCAAGTCCGGGTATCGTGACTGTCCAAACCTAAGTGTCGATAAACGCTCAAAACGTGTCTGATGCTCGGGTATACTAAACTCGGGCTCCTCTGTAGGAGGTGATGGCTCTCGAGGACGCTTCCCAGCCGATTTCTTAGACCTAGAAGACATAGCTGCGAGATTGAAAAAGAAAACGGTAAAAAATCAGTTCAAAAACACAATCTGTAGAAAACCACACGGCCGTATGGAAATTCCACACGCCCATGTAGAGCTTCTGGCGGACAGAGCATCACGGCCGTGAGCTAAAATTTCGATTTTTATAACTAAATTCCTTCTAAATTCATTGTAACTACGTTCGCATGCACTTAAAGCATTCAATTTAAGCGAAATCATCCAAAAGAATGAATCAAATCAAGAATTAATGAAGAAAAAGGGCTTGAAGTTCTTACCAATGGAGTGGATGAAGAAATTACAGAAATCGGCCGGAAAAACTCCAATAAAACCTCCAGAAAACTCAGAGAAGGTCGGGGAATCGACGGAGAGGGTCAAAGAGTGATTTAGAGTGAAGAAATGAAGAGGTGCAAGTGAATTCCAAAAGAGAAACGCCCGGCTTTTGAAGTTCTGGGAATTCACACGGCCTTGTGGCATTTCCACACAGCCGTGTACCTATACAATTAGGGTTCACAGGGGCCAACACATGCCCCTGTGTACACTCGGGTTACTCTCTGGACTTTCCTACACGGCCGTGTGTTAATTACACACGCTCGTGTGCCTTCGCATGGGAGCTCACAGGGCCAATGACACGCCCTTGTGAATTCTCGGGAGAACACAGAAGGTCTCTGGAAAAATTCACACGGCCGTGTGGAAATTCCACACGGCCGTGTTCCCAACCTAGCCAAGAACACAAAGCTAGTCACAGGGGCACCGCACACGCCCCTGTGACTTCTCTGGTTCATCCCGAGAATTGTCTAAGTGTTCCACACGGCCGTGTAAATAATCCACAAGGCCGTGTGCCTTTCGTAAGCTCTTCCACAGGGGCACACACACGCCCCTGTGTATTCTCGGGATGAATGGGTTATCTCTGCAGAGTGTCACAAGGTCGTGTTGAATTTCCACACGGCCATGTGCCTTAACATAGTGGCACTCACAGGGCACCCACACGCCCCTGTGGACTCTCTAGAAAAGAGTTCAAGTTCTGCAAGATTTCACACGGCCGTGTAGAAATTCCACACGGCCGTGTGCCCCTTCTGAGGTTGTTCACAGGGGCATGGACACGCCCCTGTGCCCTCACTGGTTGAGCCCTAATTGGTAACACACGCCCTTGTGGAAATTCCACACGGCCGTGTGTTGTCTCTGGTTTACTTAGAAAAATTCACAGACTTACAGAGAAATTCAGAAACATAAATACGATGCTTAGAGCCTGTGAAAACTATCAAAACACGACCAGATACCATAGAAAACATGCTCAACCAGCTTAAACTTCATCAATTATAGTTTAGGCACACAAAAATATCATTAATCCACAAGAAAAGGACAGCATAAGCACATGAAATTCAGGACACCAAACCTAAAACTTTTGTTCAACCTAAAACTAAACTAAGTCCTAGAAAAAACTGTAAAAGCTTGGGTTGCCTCCCAAGAAGCGCTTGTTTAACGTCACTTAGCTTGACGTAGCTGATCTTACCTTACGGAGGTTCATGAATGGAAGTTGCCCTCTTCCCTACAACCTGAAAGCACGCATTACATAATTTTTGTAGAGTAGAGGGAGAGTTGTCGAATTTGTTACCACAAAAGGGTGAAACACCCTTATTCCATGAATGCTCATCTCCCTTCTTGTTGGGGTTCTTCTTGTGGCGTCTTTTCAACCTCTTCATCCTCCAAAACATCTTCTTCATACGCTCCCTTGGATTAGTTTCTGTATTGCTAGGCAAGCTACCTTGAGGCCTTTCCGCCAATGTCTTCGCAATTTGCCCCACTTGATTTTCCAAATTATGTAGGGAGGAGGTGTAATTGCGATGAGTAGCCTCCACCGACTGAAACCTAGCGTCAGATGAAGAAACAAACCGTGTGAATGCTATCTTAAGGTCGGTCATCTTTCCTTTAAGCCCGGTCACTCGGCTTTCTAGATTCGGAGCTTGTTGACTTTAAAATCCTGGTGGTGCACTATTTTTCTGTTGTGACTGTCCTTGATTACTCCAAGAGAAATTTGGGTGGTTCTTCCACCCCGAGTTATATGTTCCACTGTACGGATTGCCTTGGCCTTGTCCTCTATAAGAATTTCCAACAAAATCAGCCTGCTCTACCGCACTAGTGCCTCCAACCGCAATAGGACAATCACTCGAAGCATGTCCTCCCCCACAACCGTTACAAGTAGTGATGGCCGCAACTCTTGGTGAAGCTAGTGCAACTAGCTTCTTACTCAATGATTCCACTTGTGCCGCCAAAGATGTAACCACATCAACCTCATGAATTCCGGCAACCTTCTATCTGTCGCTTGAGTTCCATTGATAGCTATTAATAGCTATCTCCTCTACAAGGTGTTGGGTTTCACCGGGAGTCTTGCTTCCTAGAGTTCCTCCAACCGCCGCATCTAAGAGTTGCTTGGTACTCGGATTCAACCCGTTATAGAAGGTGTGAATGATCATCTACTAGGGAAATCAATGTTGTGGGCACTTGCGAAGGAGCTCCTTGAACCTATCCCATGTCTTGAATAGAGACTCCAATTCCATTTGTACAAAGGATGATATCTCATTCCGGAGCCTTGCTGACTTTCCCGGCGGAAAGTATCTAGCCAAGAATGCCTCGGCCATCTCTTCCCACGTAGTGATGGATGCTCTCGGTAATGAATGAAGCCAATGTCTTGCTTTTCCCTTTAATGAAAATGGGAAGGCTCTCAAACGAATCGCATCGTCCGTTACTCCATTAATCTTCAACATGTTGCACACTTCAAAGAAATTCTCTATATGACTGTTGGGATCTTCATCGGCCAACCCATTAAATTGTGCGGACTGTTGCAACATCTGAATGAACGACGGCTTCAACTCAAAATTCATTGCCATAATTGGGGGCCTCACAATACTCGATTGGGTCCCCATGACTGCAGGTCTAGCAAAGTCGGACAATGTCCTCTGCTGTTCATTCTATTCTGCCATTGTTTCTGACCCTTCTGTCTCAATATCGGCTTGATTAGAAGCTTCTTGCACAGGTTCTTTACCCTTGTGATGTGTTCTTTATCCAATTTCAGGATCTCCTTCAACAAGAATCGAAGGATTCCCGCGGGTCATAACCTAAAGCCAAAGCAAAGGAAAGAAAAATAAGAACAATGATAGATAAAGAAAGTGTGAAATAGAAAGTGAAGTGAATAACTAAAATAGTGAAAAACAAATATCTAAAACGCCTATTCCCCGGCAACGGCGCCAAAAACTTGACACTACCCCTTGCGTGTATCCCACAAGTGCACGGGTTTGTCGAAGTAATAAAATTTACCCCGGTGAGTGGGTAGTCGAATCCACAGGGAATAGGGAGTTAAAATACAAGATTTCACTATTTAAGCTATGTGGAGTATGGAAAGATAAGAATAGAATCGATGAGTGAATATGGAAGCAAATACAATAAAAGACAAGAAATCGAATAGAAAGATGGAAGATAAGAAAGTGCAAGTAAAAGAGAATAGAGAGAAACTGGCAATGGATGAAATAGGGTATCCGGACAAGCTACCTCTAGGATCTATGCTTCTAGTGCAAGACGATGCTATTATACTTTCCTATTGATGTCAATTAAGTCGAGGAAATCCTTAGATACACACTCCCAAACCTAAGGACAACCGTGACTAACCCGAACATTATGCCCCGGTATTAGGATTCACGTCAATCCTTCACTCTGTCGCTGGCATGACTAAGCCCCAGGTGAGTATATCTACCTAAACCTCACACTACGTGGGATTGCTTTAAGTTCTAGCGACTCCTAGTGGTAAAACCTGTTCCTATGTGTAGTTCTAACCCTTTGGTCCAGGTGGAAAAACCCTAGTCTAGATTAAGCCCCAGTGCGTAGGATTCACTTCAACCCCTCACTCTGTTACTTACGTAACTAAGCCCCAGGGGAGTTTATCTACCTAGCACTTCACTCTATCTTGACCGCTAAGAAATCAAGGAAACAGAGGTAGGGAGAAACCACATCGGAAGGGAAAGGGGACGCTTCACTACCTCACGACTCACCCTCTCAACCCTCTTCAATCTTAAATAGTCTAATCCCATAGGAGTTGTCACACCTCCAAAGGACAACCTAGATTGTTCTCAATCCTAGTGTCACGTCTAAAGGAAAACATTAACAAGATGAAATTAAGATCGAAACTCAATTTTTATTCATCAATAATGGAAAAGCATAATAACAATGTCAAAGAAACATAATAACCCTAGAGTTTACAAGTCCGAATACCCACAAGGGGTTTAGCTCCTTATGGAGCTATACATGTTCATTAAAATATGAAAGAAAGCACAAGGTAAAGACATCGATGAAAACCCCCTTGCGTATGGTGTGGTCGTGGTCTTGTGCGGCCGCCAGACGTCGGTGACGATGCCGATGACGCGCTCTAAACCTCCACGAAATCCTCTCCAAAACCCTAGCAGCACTCTCAAGAAGTTGGGGAGAAAGATAGGTCAAACGATATTTTCAAAGTCTCCAAAATCACTCTTTATATTGTTGACTGCGGCTTTAAAAATCGGACTTATCAGGACTTCACACGGCCGTGTGGAATTTTCACACGCCCGTGTGAATTCTCTGGACATCTGAATTTCGGCCGAAGATGAACAGTAGCTTGCTACATTATTTTAGCTACTGTGCTTGCTACAGTAATTGTCCCGAAACGCTCCTGAATTCGTCGTTCTTCATTGAGGCCGTTGAATTGGGCACACAATTAACGGTAGATCGTGCCGATTGCTTCAAATCTCCTAATTGGTGAAGTTCTCCTTGTTGGTTTGAGTTAGACTTATTATGAATGTGACTGCCTTTGTGCCCCTCCAAAGAAGGTTGGCACACACTCACAAGTCTCTACTCATGCCGTGCTCCTTGCTTAGTCCATGAATCTTCCCAACAATGGCGAACATGATCTAACTTCGTTCTTTTCTTCACTTTATCTTCACAACCCTGCAATGCACAAAAGTAAACAAATGCACACTTTTTAGTGATGAAATCTGATTAAATTAATGTTCATTGCAAGATAATAACACTTTGCATTACTATAACACGAGCACTTATCAGTGACATAGAGTCTTTAGAAGAAGAAGGAGATGATGGAGATGTTGAAATCACCTACCCATCTTTATTTCACAAAAGAAACAAGCATTTCGGCAGTAATGACTCTGACGGAGAAGGAACTTGACTCCTACAAATTAAGAAAAAAGATGATGATGATGATGGTTTACCTATGGAAAGCTCTCTTCATGCTACGAAGATACTGGAAGGCCTCTTTAAAGCTCTTAATGAGCTAAGTGTTTAATCAATAGAATAGCTCATCACATTCTATGTTCCATCTCATCATCAAAAAGAGAGAGATCCTTTTTTATTAGTCTGATCCTTGTAAGTTTAATGATGAAGACATTTTGATTACCAAAATGATCGAGGATGAGGAACCTTGGCCTTTGAGGATCCCAAACTATTATTCTCCTCAGCTGAAGAAATTAGTAAAAAGAGTTAGAAACATTCGAATTGTAGACACCTTCTATTTGAGAGTCTTTGGCATCCTTTCAAGAATGCTATGCAAAGTCAAGGCTTGAGTAAAAATGGGCTTGGATTTCAAGATAAACAAAGATATGAATGTTGCATGGTGTTAGTTGCTGATAAATCAACAGTTGGTTATGCAACAGATGATATAATGCTTAAAGGTGCACCTCCTAATTTTGGTGATGGAGGACAAGAAACAGTTGATGAGTTGGTATAAATTAACATAGGAAGTGAGGATGATCCCAAACCCACTTTCCTAAGTACACAATTAAGTTGAGAAGAAAAAGAATCCATACAGAACATCCTTATTGAGTTCATTGATTGTTTGATCAGAATATGTGTAGAATTTAGGGATTTAAACAAAGCATGTCCCAAAGATAACTTTCCATTACTTGTCATGGAAATCGTGATTAAAAACACATCTTTATATGAGATGTTTCCCTTCATGGATGGTTTCTCTGGGTATGTCTAAATCAAGATGGACATAGAGGATGAAAAATTCACTGTATTCTGATCACCAATAAGTATCTACTCCTACAAAGTTTTGTCATTTGGGCTAAAGAATGCATGGATAGCATATCAAAGGTCTATGACTAAGATCTTTGATGACTTGATTCACCAAGTTAGGGAATGCTATGTTGATGACTTTGTGGTAAAGGCACACTCAAGAGATCAACACTTTAAGGACTTGAGAACTATGTTTGATTATATTATAAAATACAACTTAAAGATGAATCCCATGAAATGTGCATTTGGGGTATTGTCTGGAAAGTTCCTTGGGTTTATTGTGAGACACCAAGGAATAGAGATTAACTGATAAGTGCTTGTGTTATAGTACAGTGAACCGTTATTACCTTACATTAAGCATATCTTTTATCAGTTTTTATCACTAAATGGCGTGCATTTGTGTATTCTTGTGCATTGAAGGTTTGCGGAGCCAAATTGGAGAAAAAGAACGAAACTAGGTCGTGTTCACCGATGTTGGGAAGTTTTCAAACCAAGCACGGAACAAGGCACGAGCTTAGACTTGTGAGTGTGTGCCAACCTCCTTTGGAGGGGCACAAAGGCAGTCACATTCTCAACAATTCAATGGCCTCGATGAAGAACGACGGATTCGGAAGCGTTTTGGGCGAGTACTGTAGCAGCACTGTAGTTTGTTGCTGTAACAAAACACTGTAGCAAGTTACTGTTTACTTCGGCCGAAATTCAGAATTTCAGAGAATTCACACGGGCGTGTGGAATTAACACACGGCCGTGTGAATTAATGTTTCAGCAGACAGAAACTTCACATGCCCGTGTGTTGATTCCACACGGCCGTGTGAAGCCCCCGATAAGTCAAATTTTAAAGCCGCGATTCAACATTATAAAAGGCGATTTTGGAGACCTTTTGGGATATCTTTTGACCTATCTTTCTCTTCAACTTGGGGGAGTGCGGCTAGGGTTTCGGAGAGGATTCGTGGAGGTTTAGCGCGCGTCATCGGCATCGTCACCGACGTTCGACGGCCGCACAAGACCACGGCCACACCATACACAAGGGGGTTTTCATTGATGTCCTTATTTTGTGCTTTCTTTCATATATTGATGAACATGTATAGCTCCATGAGGAGCTAAACCCCTTAAGGGTATTCGGACTTGTAAACTCTAGGGTTATTATGTTTCTTTGACATTGTTATTATGCTTTTCCATTATTGATGAATAAAATTAGTTTCAATCTTAATTTCATCTTGTTAATATTTTCTCTTAGATGTGACACTAGGATTGAGAACAATTTAGGTTGCCTTTTGGAGGTGTGATAACTCCTTAGGGTTAGACTACTTAAGATTGAAGAGGGTTGAGAGGGAGAGTTGTGAGGTAGCGATGTACCCCTTTCCCCTCCGACATGGTTTCTCCCTACCTCCGTTTTCTTGATTTCATAGCGATCGAAATAGAGTGAAGTGCTAGGCAGATAAACTCCCCTGGGGCTTAGTTACGCAAGTAACAGAGTGAAGGGTTGAAGTGAATCCTATGCATTGGGGCTTAATCTAGACTAGGGTTCTTCCACCTGGACCAAATTGTTAGAACTACACCTAGGAACAGGTTTTACCATAGGGAATCCCTAGAGCTTAAAGCAATCCCACGTAGTGTGAGGTTTAGGTAGATATACTCCCCTGGGGCTTAGTCGTGCGAGCGATAGAGTGAAGGGTGACGTGAATCCTAATACCGGGGCATAGTGTTGGGGTTAGTCACGGTTGTCCTTAGGATTGGGACCGTGAGTCTTAGGATATCCTCGACTCGATTAAACATCAATAGGAAAGTATAATAGCATAGTCCTGCACTAGAAGCATAGACGCTAGAGGTAGCTTGTCCGGATGCCCTGTTTCATTCATTACTAGTCCTCTCTATTCTCTTTTACTTGCACTCTCTCATCTTCCATCTTTCTATTTAATTTCTCGTCTTTTAGTATAATTATTTCCATAATTCACTCATCGAATCAATTGATCACTTTTCCGTACTTCGCATAGTTTTAATAGTGAAATCTCGTATTCTAACTCCCTATTCCCTGTGGATTCGACTATCCTCTCACCGGGGTAACTTTTATTACTTCGACAAACCCGTGCACTTTCGGGATCCCTGTCAAAGTTTTTGGCGCCGTTGCCGGAGAATAGGCGTTTTAGATATTTGTTTTTCACTATTTTAGCTATTCACTTCGCATTCTATTTCATATTTTCTTTATCTACCATTGTTCTTATTTTTCTTTTCTTGGTTTTGGTTACAGGTTATGACCCGTGGGAACCTTTCGATTCTTGTTGAAGGAGACCCGGACATTGGACGAAGAACACATCGTAAAGGGAAGGAACCTGTGCAAGAAGCTTCAAATCAAGCCGATATTGAGACAGAAGGGTCAGAAATAATGGTAGAATAGAATGAACAACAACGGACATTGTCCGATTTTCCTAAACCCGCAGTCATGGGGACCCAATCGAGCATTGTGAAGCCCCCAATCACAGCAATGAATTTTGAGTTAAAGCCGTCGTTCATACAGATGTTGCAAGTAGAGTCACTAAGTAGGAAGCTTGATGCTTTAGCTTCACCAAGAGTTACAGCCATCACTACATGTAACGGTTGTGGGGGAGGTCACGCTTCGAGTGATTGTCCGATTGCTATTGGAGGGTACAAGTGCTGTGGAGCAGGCTGATTTTGTTGGTAATGCTTATAGAGGACAAGGCTAAGGCAACCCGTACAGTGGAACATACAATCCGGCGTGGAAGAACTACCCAAATTTCTCTTGGAGCAATCAAGGGCAGTCACAACAAAAAAAATAGTGCACCACCGGGATTTCAAAGTCAACAAGCTCCGAATTTAGAAAGCCCAGCAACCGGGCTAGAATGAAAGATGACCGACCTTGAGAGAGCACTCACACGGTTTTTTTCTTCATCGGATGCTAGATTTCAGTCGGTGGAGGCTACTCTTCGCAATCACACCGCCTCGTTACATAATTTGGAAAATCAAGTGGGGCAAATTGCGAAGACATTGGCGGAAAGGCCTCAAGGTAGCTTACCTAGCAATACGGAAACTAACCCAAGGGAGCAACTAAAGGCAATCACCTTGAGGAGTGGGAAAGAGGTTGAGAGAACTCTCCCTCTAGAGAAGACAAAAGAAGCACCCGAAGTGGAAGAAGTAGGGGGAGAAGCACCAAAAGAGAAAGAGGTGGCACCACCACCCTACAAACCAAGGATCCCCTCCCCTTCGAGGTTGAAGAATAACCAAGACAATGAGCAATACAAGAAATTCCTGGGCATCTTCAAACAATTGCACATCAACATACCATTCACGGAAGCATTAGCACAAATGCCCAAGTACGCGATGTTTCTAGAGGACCTCTTAACCAATAAGAGGAAGTTGGAGGAGAGTGCAGCTGTAATTCTCGATGCTAATTGCTCGGCCGTCTTACAAAAGAACATGCCGAGTAAGAGGAAAGATCTCGGGAGTTTCATCATACCTTGCAACATCGGCAATTTAGGTGAAGAGATGGCATTGGCCGATTCCGGGGCAAGTATCAACGTCATGCCCTACACATTCTTCCAAAAGCTAGGCTTGGGTGAGCCTAGACCGACTCGGATGACACTTCAACTTGCGGATCGATCGGTGAGGCATCCGAGGGGTATTGTGGAAGATGTGTTGGTGAAGGTAGACAAGTACATCTTCCCGGTGGACTTTGTTGTGCTTAATGTGGACGAGGATGTCGAGGTGCCGCTGATTCTTGGGAGACCATTCTTGCGTACTTCCAAAGCTTTGATAGACATGGACGGTGGAGAGCTCACACTTAGAGTCGGAGATGACAAGCTCACTTATCGCCTCACTGAAGCCATGAGACATTCTCTTAACTTTGATGACACTCTTTATTATCTTGATGTTACTGATGATTGCATTGATGAATATGTGCAGGAAATGTTAAACCCGGATCCATATGAAGGGTGGCCGGACCAAGACATGGAGATACAAGAAGAAGAAGTACTTGTACTTGGTCCAGTCAAGATAGACATCAAGATGGAGAAGGAGCGTATGAAGAAGATGCTTCAGAGGATGAAGAGGTCGAAAAGACGCCACAAGAAGAAACCCAACAAGAAAGGGAATGAGCATTCACGGAGTAAGGGTGTTACACCCTCTTGTTGTAACAAATTCGACAACTCTCCCTCTACTCTACAAAGACTATGTAATGCATGTTTTCAGGTTGTAGGAAAGAGGGCAACCTTCATTCATGAACCTCCGTAAGGTAAGATCAGGTACGTCAAGCTTAGTGACGTTAAACAAGCGCTACTTGGGAGGCAACCCAAGGTTTTACAGTTTTTCTAGGAGTTAGTTTCGTTTTAGTCTGAATAAAAGTCTTAGTTTTGGTGTCCTAATTTTCATGTGCTTATGTTGTGATTTCCATTATGGATTATTGACGTTTTCGTGTGCCTTAATGTCAATTGACAAAGTTTAAGTCGGTTGAGTGTGTTTTCTATGTTCTCTGGCCATATTTTCATGAATTGTACGGGCTCTAAGTGTTTTAAAAGAGTTTCTGAATTTTTTCAGAGAGTCTGTAAATTTTTCTAAGTAAACCAGAGAAAACACACGGCCGTGTGGAATTAACACATGGCCGTATGTTACCAATTAGAGCTCAACCATTGAGGGCACAGGGGCGTGTCTATGCCCCTGTGAACAACCTCAGAAGGGGCACACGGCCGTGTGGAAATTCAAAGAACTTAAACTCTTTTCCAGAGAGTCCACAGGGCCGTGTGAGTGCCCCTGTGAGTGCAACTGTGCCAAGGCACACGGCCATGTGGAAACTACACACGGCCGTGTGAAACTCTGCAGAGAAAAACCCCTTCTTCCCTAGAATACACAGGGGCGTGTGGTTGCCCCTGTGGGGGAGCTTGTGAAAGGCACACGGCCGTGTGGATTATTCACACGGCCATGTGAAATACTTAGCGTTTCTTGGGCAAGTCAAAGAGACCACAGGGGCGTGTGTTGGCCCCTGTGGCCGGCCTTGTGTCTTGGCCAGGTAGGGCACACGGCCGTGTGGAATTAACACACGGCCGTGTGAAAATTTTCTGAGACCTTCTGTATTTTTCCGTGAATCCACAGGGCCGTGTGGGGGCCCCTGTGGATCACCCTGTGCAGGCACACGGCTGTGTGGATTATTCACACGGCCGTGTGGGGTAGCCCAGAGAGTGAACAAAATGCACACAGGGGCGTGTGATGGCCTCTGTGAACCCTAATTTCGGAGGCACACGGCCGTGTGGAATTTCCACACGGCCGTATGATTTCCCAAAACGTCAAAAGCCGCACAATTTCTTTAAGTTTTCACTTGTGCCTCTTGACATTTTCATTCTAAACTCTTCTCTACCCTCTCTATTACTTGCCCGACCGTCTCAGAGGATTTGTGAGGTGTTATTCGAGTTTTTCCGGCCGATTTTAAAACATTTCTTCATCCATTTCATCGGTAAGGACTTCAAGCCTTTTTCTTCGTTAATTCTTAATTTGATTCGTTCTATTAGATGATTTCGCTTATTTTAAATGCTTATGATGTTTGCGAACATGTTTTAGATGAATATAGAACGAATTTAGTTGTAAATTTTGGAATTTTAGTCCCACGGCCGTGGGCTCTGTCCGCCAGAAGCTCCACACGGCCGTGTGGATTTCTGCAGATTGTTCTGTTGAACTGATTTTTGAAAATTTTCTTTTGCAACATTGCAGATATGACTTCTAGGTCTAGGAAATCAGCAGGGAAGCGATACCGTGAGCCCACCCCACCTCTCAAGGAGACAAATTTCTCAATACCAGAGCATAGGGAGCGGTTCAAGCGATTATCACAGCTCTGTTTTGGCCAGTCACGATACCCCGACCTGAGCATTATCAGAGGGATTTAGGGGGGTGACAGCATTGCCGACGAGGTTGAGGAGTTACTCTCGGTGGGTAGTTGGAAGAGATTACTGAGGATTAGAGATCCAGCCATTCGAGGAGTGACACTTGAGTTCTTGGCCTCGTTCGAGTTTGACAGATCATACAAAGACTTCTCTACTCCTGACGCGATTCAGTTCAGGGTATTAGGATAGCATTTTAGCCTCAGCATGACCCAGTTTTCGATCCATATGGGGTTATATGATGAGGCCTATACACAGACAGAGGAGTATGAGGGTCTTCCTACCGACTCCCGGGCAGTCTTACTCCTCAGAGGGCCTACAGGGATTTGTGCGGAGAGGGCCGGTATGAGCCAGGAGTCTCGAAGGCCACGTGCTTATCCCGCCCGGCCTACAAATACGTACATGCTATTCTGAGTAGATCAGTGAGTGGCCGGGGTGATAGCACTGGAGTTCTGAGCCGGCAGGAACTTCTCTATCTATACTCTATGGCTCAGAGGGTACCACTCCACCTAGGGCACATCCTAGCAGAGTATTTGCACCATCAGGGCCAGTACCCTAGGGTTGGAGTGATCTTCGCAGGTCCCTACATTTCGAGACTTCTGATCGGGACGAGTCTCAGAGACGGAGTGCGAGGGGCAGAGAAGACTAGTGTAGCAGCTCCTCTGGGCATAGATACACTGAGGATGATGGGGTTGATCCGCAGAGCAGGATCGGAGACATATACATGGATCATTCCCCAGACAGCCCTCTCGGGGCCAGGACTGGTTGGAGCGCCTCGAGAGCGCAGTGGGCGTGCTACAGGCAGAGCAAGCCGAGATCAGGGCCGCACAGGTTGCACAGCACGCAGAGACTATGGCACGGCTTGACACCATATAGAGACTTCTAGAGCAGGCCGTGTCAGTACCATCTGTGGCCCGACCCAGAGACCCCACTCCTCCACCACCATCTCCTCCAGCATCAGTAGATCCACCTACATCTCTAGAGCCTCCAGCAGCACCAGAGGCCACTATCCAGGACACCGACGCCGAGGGGTCTTAGTTTTAGTTTTTATTGCTTTTGATTTTCATCTTTTTATTTTATTTTGGACTTGTAGTACTCAGAAAGGATTATCCTTCTGAGTTTATCTTTTATTTTGCTTTTCTTTTATCTTGAGTTGTATTCATTGCTTCATATTTTATATACTCGAGTTTTATTGAGCTATACTGAACCCTTGTGCATGTGTGCGCAGATGGTCTTGGATGTAAGGATTTTGAGGAACAGTCATTGGCATGGTCATACGACCGTGTGTGCTCCACAAACCATTGAGACTCAACTCTCAATGACCTAGCTCCATCAAACGCAACACTTGGAGTTCAGGGGAGTAATGTTTCAATTGCCCACTTCCACACTATTTGTTTTTATTTGCTACTTATAATTGTGCTTGCATGCGTACATTGGGGACAATGTACATCTTAAGTGTGGGGGGGAGTTCACATTGCACAACACATTTACTTGTGCGTTCAATTGCTTATGCTCATGTAGCCTATGGCTGTTCACCTTAGTTGCAACGGTTGTATTCTTATAGTTTAGGAGAATTTTTAACATTATATCCTATCATGCTCTAGTTTCTACTTGAATTTTTAGGGAATTTTTGCTCGATTACACCTTATTGCACTACTCACTCTTGAAATCTTTTGGAAACTCAATCTTGAAGTTTTTAAGGACAAGTTTATCATCGTTCTTAGTTTTACTTTGGAAAATGCATATTAATATATATATATATATATATATATGACTTTGTGAATATTTGCTTTGATTTATGCGTTTGGGTTGGAAAGAGCTACCACCTATGAAGTATGTAGCTACTCTCATAAGTCGGATACAAATTATGCCCTAATGAGAGAAAGAGCTATCTCATGGGATGCGTGAAAGCTACTACCCCGGTAGAAAGAGCTACCTCCTCGAAAGTGTGAAAGCCACCTTTGGCGGCCGCCTAGGAAAGGGCTACCTTCGAGGTTGTGTGAAGCTACTACTTCCTTTCTTGCTTTTCGTATATAAATAAGTCCTTGTTAACAAAAGTTTGAGGAGTACTCGTTGGTTGTCTTGAGTGAATTCACACACACTCACATTTTCGAGTTCTTCTTCCTTTTTTATTCGAGTTTTTAACTAGAGCAATGGTAACCTTATGCAATGTTTTAATTTCCCCATACTTGTAGAATGCTTCTTTTGCATACTTTTGGTGAACCTAAGGCCGAGCACTTTCAAATGTTCTTCCCTGGTACTTTCACATTCTATTTTGCTTGAGGACAAGGAAAAGCTTATGTGTGGGGGGATTTGATAAGTGCTTGTGTTATAGTACCGCGAAGCGTTATTATCTTATATTGAGCATATCTTTTATCAGTTTTTATCACTAAATGGCGTGCATTTGTGTATTCTTGTGCATTGAAGGTTTGCGAATCCAAATTGGAGAAGAAGAACGAAATTAGGTCGTGTTCACCGATGTTGGGAAGTTTTCGGACCAAGCACGGAACAAGGCACGAGCTTGGACTTGTGAGTGTGTGCCAACCTCCTTTGGAGGGGCACAAATGCAGTCACATTCACAACAAGTCTAACTCGTGTGGCTTAGGAAAACTTCACCAAGAAGGAGACTTGAAGCAATCGGCACGATCTACCATTGATTGTGTGCCCAATTCAATGGCCTCGATGAAGAACGACGGATTCGGAAGCGTTTTGGGCGAGTACTGTAGCTTGTTACTGTAACAAAACATTGTAGCAAGTTACTATTTACTTCCGCCGAAATTCAGAATTTCAGAGAATTCACACGGGCGTGTGGAATTAACACACGGCCGTGTGAATTAATGTTTCAGCAGACAGAAACTTCACACGCCCGTGTGTTGATTCCACACGGCCGTGTGAAGCCCCCCGATAAGTCAAATTTTAAAGCCGCGATTCAACATTATAAAAGCCATGTGATGCCTCACTGATCGACGGCCGCACAAGACCACGGCCACACCATACGCAAGGGGGTTTTCATTGATGTCCTTATTTTGTGCTTTCTTTCATACATTGATGAACATGTATAGCTCCATGAGGAGCTAAACCCCTTAAGGGTATTCGGACTTGTAAACTCTAGGGTTATTATGTTTCTTTGACATTGTTATTATACTTTTCCATTATTGATGAATAAAATTAGTTTCAATCTTAATTTCATCTTTTAATGTTTTCTCTTAGATGTGACACTAGGATTGAGAACAATTTAGGTTGCCTTTTGGAGGTGTGACAACTCCTTAGGGTTAGACTACTTAAGATTGAAGAGGGTTGAGAGGGAGAGTTGTGAGGTAGCGATGTACCCCTTTCCCCTCCGACGTGGTTTCTCCCTACCTCCGTTTTCTTGATTTCATAGCGGTCGAAATAGAGTGAAGTGCTAGGCAGATAAACTCCCCTGGGGCTTAGTTATGCAAGTAACAGAGTGAAGGGTTGAAGTGAATCCTATGCATTGGGGCTTAATCTAGACTAGGGTTCTTCCACCTGGACCAAATTGTTAGAACTACACATAGGAACAGGTTTTACCATAAAGAATCCCTAGAGCTTAAAGCAATCCCACGTAGTGTGAGGTTTAGGTAGATATACTCCCCTGGGGCTTAGTCGTGCGAGCGATAGAGTGAAGGGTGACGTGAATCCTAATACCGGGGCATAGTGTTGGGGTTAGTCACGGTTGTCCTTAGGATTGGGACCGTGAGTCTTAGGATATCCTCGACTCGATTAAACATCAATAGGAAAATATAATAGCATAGTCCTGCACTAGAAGCATAGACCCTAGAGGTAGCTTGTCCGGATGCCCTGTTTCATTCATTACTAGTCCTCTCTATTCTCTTTTACTTGCACTCTCTCATCTTCCATCTTTCTATTTAATTTCTCGTCTTTTAGTATAATTATTTCCATAATTCACTCATCGAATCAATTGATCACTTTTCCGTACTTCGCATAGTTTTAATAGTGAAATCTCATATTCTAACTCCCTATTCCCTGTGGATTCAACTACCCTCTCACCGGGGTAACTTTTATTACTTCGACAAACCCGTGCACTTTCGGGCTCCCTATCATTAACCCATCTAAAATTAAATCAATCATGGAAATGCCACCTCCAAACACATTGAAACAGTTGAGGTCTTTCCAAGGACACCTTATGTATATTCAAATGTTCATCGCCAACCTTTCAGGTAGACACAAGCATTATCAAAGTTAGTAAAAAAGAATACACCATATAGGTGAGAGGAAGAATGTCAAAAGTCTTTTGAAGAAATCAAGTGTTACCTGCTAAATCCACTAGTTTTAGCAGTGCTAATTACGGGAAAGCCATTGATCCTATATACAACAGCTTTGGATGGATCTCTTAGAGCTCTACTTAGTTAAGAGAATGAAAAGGGTAAGAAGAACCCCCTATACTGCCTTAGTATGATGTTAGTGGGTACTGAAAAATCAATATACACCTATCAAAAAATTGTCTCTCATTGGTGTTTGTAGTGAAGAAGTTGAGCCATTATTTACTTTCACACAAAGTTCTTCTTATCTCAAGAATAAATCATCTCACGCCTCAACCCAAGAGACCATAATGAAACAACCATCCTGACAACCCGAAAAAGGATACTCTCCACTCAACCCTCAAGTTACCACAAGTCTTAGAATCTCCTGGAATGAAGCAACACTAAACACCAATCACAAATATAGAATACGCAAAGTATGATACACAATGATGGCATGGAGGAAGCAATAATACCGTAAACCTGACAATAGAGTACCAAGAAACACACTAATCACAAATACAAATAGTTTTTTTTTTTCTAAAGGAACAAGTACATAGAAATACATGATTTAAGAATCCACAGAACTAGTGGATCCCCTGCTTCTCACTCAATACAAACATGCATGAGAAGAGTATACATCAAAGTTTAATAAAGGAAAACAGCACAAGAAAATGCCTAGCACGCCACCCTACTTTGACGCCTCTAAAAGCTAAAGCTTGGAAGGGATGGTGAGGGTGAGTAACCATAGTCATTCAAAAAATCGGTTAACACAATTCTAAGACATTATAAAAACAAAGTCGTTGAATTGTCAATAACCAAACATTTACAATAATACATATAACTCTGAATAATTTAGCATATATAACAACATATATATGTATATGAGAACCATAGTTAGCATCAAGGATTCAGTTGGCTCAAATAAGGGGTTTCACATTCAAAAATCATAGTTGAGCATAATATGAGGTTTAAAAACATTACAACATAAAACTTGACAAGTGCTTAATTATACATTTTCACACATGTAGTTTCATGCGATTATGCTTGTCTGCAAGTTGATTTTCAGATGTTTTTGTGCTTAGTAGTTCCCTTTTGTATCTCCAGGCCAAAATACATGTGTTTCAAACCAAAGAACGAAATTGGGAGTGAAACAGAGCAAAATTAAAGAAATGGGAAGTTTCTAGAAAGATACATGGCCATGAACAGTGATAAGCGCTTGTTTGTACATATTGTAAGTTAATATTGTACATAGAGTGAGCATTACTTTTATCAATTGTATGTGCTCATTTGGTGTTTTTTATGTTCTTTTGCGCAACTAGGGTATGTGTAGGCCCCACAAGAGCAGAGTTAGTGATATGAAGAAAATTTTTGGCGCTTGAGCTGAAAATAGGCCCATCGCAGACAGGAGATGATCACATCACCAACCACACATTCATTGGTGTTTATATGGGCATAATTCATAGTCGTATTTGTGTGCATCACTGCAGCAGGCTTACTATACTAGAGTTATGGTAGCATATTACTGTAGAACAGGCTTACTATACTAGAGTTACGATAGCATATTACTGTAGCGTTGTACTGTAGTTTATTGAAGCAACCCACCGCCATGGAGTTGCCCCAGTTTAACCTTTTTAAGACATTTTAGCTAAGGGAGTTATAATTTTGGCTTGGTGTTTTCTTGGATAGGAAGGAGGAACTTAGGGCTAGGGTTCACTGGAGATCAAATCCAGCAAAGTGGAGGTTCTAACATCACTCATCATCGTCTACACTATCATCCTCATCATTGGCAAGCCTTTAGGAAGCGTCATTCGGCCTTCTCAAGCTTTCACTGGCAAATCTTCATTCGATCATCGGAGGCCGATTACCGGAGCTTTCACCACGGACTTAGAGAGAGCTTACTTTCTTTCTTTGATGTATTTGATGATTATTCTTGTCTATAGAATGCATTGCTCCATGAGGAGCTAAACTCTTGTTCGATGCTTGGGTGTATGAACCCTAGGGTTGTATTTTGATTGACTTAATTCATGCCTTTCTATTTCTTGTTGAATTGAGTTCTAACCTTGTGTGTTAATGCCACACTTCTATTTGTAACGAGAGCTCAGTTTGTGTGTTAATGCCACACTTCTATTTGTAATGAGAGCTCGGCTTGTGTGTTAAGGTTGCCCTAGTGTTGACTTGAGAAACCCATTAGAGCTAAACTTACCAAGGTTAGAAAAAGTTGAGAAGGTAGAACCTTAGGTAGAGGAGAGCCTCTTTCCCCTTCGACTTGATCACATCTACCTTCACATTCCGATGAGTGTTAGGTGATCATATGAACCCTTGTGAAGGAAGAGATAACCACCTGGATTTGTATAGGATTAGGGGTTAATTATCTCGAGAGAGCTTTTAACCTACCTCAAGTTGATCATTCGGAATCCCTAGAACGCACTACATTTATAGGTAGGCGAAGAGAGGGATTGCCGCTAGAGCCCCTTAGGGGAATAGTCACTGGTTGCCGTGAGAATGGGATTGGTGTATTTTAGCATTACCGCGACTCATCTCAACTTAAATAGAAAGCATGTGTTAAATCCCGTAATATATGTTTGTAACTAACACACCCCTTGCGTGTGTACCCCGCAAGTGCACGGGTTGTCGAAGTAATAAATTTTACCCTGGTGAGTGGGTAGTCGAATCCACAGGGAATAGGGATTTAAGACACAAGATTTCACTATTTAGCTATGCGGTGTACGAAAAGTGAGATTAGAATCAATGAGTGAGTGTGAAGGCAACTATAAAGAAACAAGAATTAAAAATAGAAATATGATAGGTGAGAGAGTGCAGACAGGAGTAAACAGAGAAGGACTAGTAATGAATATGAAATAGGGTATCCGGACAAGTTACCTCTAGGACTTATGCTTCTAGTGCAAGACTATGCTATTATACTTTCCTATTGATGTTAATTAAGTCGAGGATATCCTTAAACACACGATCCCAAACCTAAGGTCAACCGTGACTAACCCCAACACTATGCCCCGGCATTAGGTTTCACTACGACTCTTGACTCTCGTTGACCTGTCAACTAAGCCCTAGAGGAGTATATCTACATAAGCATCACACTACGTGGAATTGCATTAAGTTCTAAGGATTCCTAGTGATTAAACCTGTTCCTATGTGTAGTTCTAACCCTTTGGTCCAGGAGGAAGAACACTAGTCTAGATTAAGCCCCAGTGCATAGGATTCACTTCAACCCTTCACTCTGTTACTCGCGTAACTAAGCCCCAGGGGAGTTTATCTACCAAGCACTTCACTCTATCTCGACCGCTAATAAATCAAGGAAACGGAGGTAGGGAGAAATCACACCGGAAGGGAAAGGGGTACATCGCTACCTCACAAAGGAAAACCCTCTTCAATCCTAGTGTCACATCTAAGGGAAAACCTAGATTGCTCTCAATCTTGAATAGTCTAATCCTATAGGAGTTGTCACACCTCCAAAGGAAAACCTAGATTGCTCTCAACCCTAGTGTCACATCTAAGGGAAAACAATAGCAAAATAAAATCAAGATTGAAACTCAATTCTTATTCATCAATAATGGAAAAGCATAATAACAATGTCAAAGAAACATGATAACCCTAGAATTTACAAGTCCGAATACCCACAAGGGGTTTAGCTCCTCATGGAGCTATACATGTTCATCAATGTATGAAATAAAACACAAAGTAAAGACATAGATGAAAACCCCCTTGCGTATGGTGTGGCCGTCATCTTGTGCGGCCGCCGGACGTCGGTGACGATGCCGATGACACGCTCTAAACCTCCACGAAGTCCTCTCCAAAACCCTAGCTGCACTCCCAGAAGTTGGGGAGAAGAATAGGTCAAAAGATATATCAAAAAGTCTCCAAATCGGAATTTTATAATGTGGAGTCGCGGCTTTAAATTTGCTGAAAACGGGATTTCACACGGCCGTGTGGAATTTCCACACGCTCGTGTGAAGTTTTTGGAATTTTGATTTTCGGCCGACTGCAAACAGTAACTTGCTACAGTAATTGTGCCGGATTCGTCGTTCTTCATTGTTACAGTAACTTGCTACAAAACGCTCCCAGATTCATCGTTCTTCATCGAGGCCGTTGAATTGGGCACACAATCAACGGTAGATCGTGTCGATTGCTTCGAATCGCCTAATTGGTGAAGTTCTCATTGTTGGCATGAGTTAGACTTATTCAGAATGTGACTGCCTTTGTGCCCCTCCAAATGAGGTTGGCACACACTCACAAGTCTATGCTCACGCCTTACTCCTTGCTTGGTCCGAAAATCTTCCCAACAATGCCAAACACGACCTAACTTCGTTCCTTTCCTTCATTTTATCTTCACAACCCTACAATGCACAAAAGTAAACAATTGCACACTTTTTAGTGATAAAATCTGATTGAATTAAAGCCCATTGTAAGATAATAACGCTTCGCATTACTATAGCACGAGCACTTATCAGTAACTCTTCGGGATCATCACCCGAGCATCCACTCCATTCCTGATCATATTCTCATTTTTACATTACTCTTGCATCTCTTGCTTTTCCTCTCTTTCAGTTTAATTATATTCAAATCCAATAACTTGTTTGAGGTTAGATAATAGAGAAAGAGTGATTATTAGTATTCTCAATTTCCCAGTGGATTCGACTACCCTACCCTTGAGTATTTATTACTTTGACATCTTTGCACTTCTGGTACACACACGCAAAGGGTCATGTCATGCACGCCCATGTACTTCTCCAGATTTCACTGCTACATTAGCTCATCTATAGTAGATCTACTACAATAATGGGTCTAGAATGCATTTCTATAGTATTTCTATACTTGTGTACTTTAGGGATACCAAGAGATATGCTGCTAAAAGTACACACCCTTGTACTGTAGAATGTGTACTTTTACTGATAAGTGCTTGTGTTATAGTACCGCGAAGCATTATTATCTTACAATGAGTATATCTTTTATCAGATTTTATCACTAAAATTGTGTGCATTTGTGTGCTTTTGTGCATTGTAGGTTTGTGGAGCTATTTTGAAGAAGAAGAACAAAGTTAGATCGTGTTTGCCGTTGTCAGGGAGTTTTCGGACCAAGCAAGGAACAAGGCACGAGCCTAAACTTGTGAGTGTGTGCCAACATCTTTTGGAGTGGCACAAAGGCAGTCACATTCACAATAAGTCTAACTCGTGTAGCTTAGGAGAACTTCACCAATAAGGAGATTTGAAGCAATCGGTACGATCTACCATTGATTGTGTGCCCAATTCAATAGCCTTGATGAAGAACAATGAATTCGGGAGCGTTTTCGGCAAGTACTATAGTAGCACTGTAGCAAGCTACTGTTCACTTTCAACCGAAATTCAGAAATCCAGAAAGTTCACACGGGCGTGTGGAAATTCCACATGGCTGTGTGAAATCCCGATAAGTCCGATTTTAAAGCCCCGACTCAACATTATAAAAGCCAGATTTGGAGACTTTTGACACATCTTTTTACCAATCTTTCTCCCCAACTTCTGGAGGGCACGGCTAGGGTTTCAGAGAGGACTTTGTGGAGGTTCGAAGCACGTCATCGGCATCGTCA
>CM037026.1:8286419-8350175 GCA_020875875.1 Dioscorea alata
GAAGGTAGACAAGTACATCTTCCCGGTGGACTTTGTTGTGCTTAATGTGGACGAGGATGTCGAGGTGCCGCTGATTCTTGGGAGACCATTCTTGCGCACTTCCAAAGCTTTGATAGACATGGACGGTGGAGAGCTCACACTTAGAGTCGGAGATGACAAGCTCACTTATCGCCTCACTGAAGCCATGAGACATTCTCTTGACTTTGATGACACTCTTTATTATCTTGATGTTACTGATGATTGCATTGATGAATATGTGCAGGAAATGTTAAACCCGGATCCATATGAAGGGTGGCCGGACCAAGACATAGAGATACAAGAAGAAGAAGTACTTGTACTTGGTCCAGTCAAGATAGACATCAAGATGGAGAAGGAGCGTATGAAGAAGATGCTTCGGAGGATGAAGAGGACGAAAAGACGCCACAAGAAGAAACCCAACAAGAAAGGGAATGAGCATTCACGGAGTAAGGGTGTTACACCCTCTTGTTGTAACAAATTCGACAACTTTCCCTCTACTCTACAAAGACTATGTAATGCATGTTTTCAGGTTGTAGGAAAGAGGGCAACCTTCATTCATGAACCTCCGTAAGGTAAGATCAGGTACGTCAAGCTTAGTGACGTTAAACAAGCGCTACTTGGGAGGCAACCCAAGGTTTTACAGTTTTTCTAGGAGTTAGTTTCATTTTAGTCTGAATAAAAGTCTTAGTTTTGGTGTCCTAATTTTCATGTTCTTATGTTGTGATTTCCATTGTGGATTATTGACGTTTTCGTGTGCCTTAATGTCAATTGACAAAGTTTAAGTCGGTTGAGTGTGTTTTCTATGTTCTCTGGCCATGTTTTCATGAATTGTACGGGCTATAAGTGTTTTAAAAGAGTTTCTGAATTTTTTCTGAGAGTCTGTAAATTTTTCTAAGTAAACCAGAGAAAACACACGGCCGTGTGGAATTAACACATGGCCGTGTGTTACCAATTTGAGCTCAACCAGTGAGGGCACAGGGGCGTGTCTATACCCGTGTGAACAACCTCAGAAGGGGTACACGGCCGTGTAGAAATTCCACACGGCCGTGTGGAAATTCGCAGAACTTAAACTCTTTTCCAGAGAGTCCACAGGGCCGTGTGAGTGCCCCTGTGAGTGCAACTGTGCCAAGGCACACGGCCATGTGGAAACTACACACGGCCGTGTGAAACTCTGCAGAGAAAAACCCCTTCTTCCCTAGAATACACAGGGGCGTGTGGGTGCCCCTGTGGGGGAGCTTGTGAAAGGCACACGGCCGTGTGGATTATTCACACGGCCTTGTGAAATACTTAGCGTTTCTTGGGCAAGTCAAAGAGACCACAGGGGTGTCTGTTGGCCCCTGTGGCTGGCCTTGTGTCTTGGCCAGGTAGGGCACACGGCCGTGTGGAATTAACACACGGCCGTGTGAAAATTTTCAGAGACCTTCTGTATTTTTCCGTGAATCCACAGGGCCGTGTGGGGGCCCCTGTGGATCACCCTGTGAAGGCACACGGCTGTGTGGATTATTCACACGGCCGTGTGGGGTAGCCTAGAGAGTGAACAAAATGCACACAGGGGCGTGTGATGGCCTCTGTAAACCCTAATTTCGGAGGCACACGGCCGTGTGGAATTTCCACACGGCCGTATGATTTCCCAAAACGTCAAAAGCCGCGCAATTTCTTTAAGTTTTCACTTGTGCCTCTTGACATTTTCATTCTAAACTCTTCTCTACCCTCTCTATTACTTGCCCGACCGTCTCAGAGGATTTGTGAGGTGTTATTCGAGTTTTTCCGGCCGATTTTAAAACATTTCTTCATCCATTTCATCGGTAAGGACTTCAAGCCTTTTTCTTCGTTAATTCTTAATTTGATTCGTTCTATTAGATGATTTCGCTTGTTTTAAATGCTTGTGATGTTTGCGAACATGTTTTAGATAAATATAGAACGAATTTAGTTGTAAATTTTAGAATTTTAGTCCCACGGCCGTGGGCTCTGTGCGCCAGAAGCTCCACACGGCCGTGTGGAAATTCCACACGGCCGTGTAGATTTCTGCAGATTGTTCTGTTGAACTGATTTTTGAAAATTTTCTTTTGCAACATTGCAGATATGACTTCTAGGTCTAGGAAATCAGCAGGGAAGCGATACCGTGAGCCCACCCCACCTCCCGAGGAGACAAATTTCTCAATACCAGAGCATAGGGAGCGGTTCAAGCGATTATCACAGCTCTGTTTTGGCCAGTCACGATACCCCGACCTGAGCATTATCAGAGGGATTCAGGGGGGTGACAGCATTACCGACGAGGTTGAGGAGTTACTCTCGGTGGGTAGTTGGAAGAGATTACTGAGGATTAGAGATCCAGCCATTCGAGGAGTGACACTTGAGTTCTTGGCCTCGTTCGAGTTTGATAGATCATACAGAGACTTCTCTACTCCTGACGCGATTCAGTTCAGGGTATTAGGATAGCATTTTAGCCTCAGCATGACCCAGTTTTCGATCCATATGGGGTTATATGATGAGGCCTATACACAGACAGAGGAGTATGAGGGTCTTCCTACCGACTACCCGGGCAGTCTTACTCCTCAGAGGGCCTACAGGGATTTGTGCGGAGAGGGCCGGTATGAGCCAGGAGTTTCGAAGGCCACGTGCTTATCCCGCCTGGCCTACAAATATGTACATGCTATTCTGAGTAGATCAGTGAGTGGCCGGGGTGATAGCACTGGAGTTCTGAGCCGGCAGGAACTTCTCTATCTATACTCTATGGCTCAGAGGGTACCACTCCACCTAGGGCACATCCTAGCAGAGTATTTGCACCATCAGGGCCAGTACCCTAGGGTTGGAGTGATCTTCGCAGGTCCCTACATTTCGAGACTTCTGATCGGGATGAGTCTCAGAGACGGAGTGCGAGGGGTAGAGAAGACTAGTGTAGCAGCTCCTCTGGGCACAGATACACTGAGGATGATGGGGTTGATCCGCAGAGCAGGATCGGGGACATATACATGGATCATTCCCCAAACAGCTCAGGCCGAGGGGTCCCAAGCAGCCTTGGAGCCACCTCCGACAGACACAGAGGCCGAGGCACCACCCACCGCACCGGAGCCACCTCCGGTGCACATGTTCTCGCCCTCTCAAGGCCAGGACAGGTTGGAGCGCCTCGAGAGCGCAGTGGGCGTGCTACAGGCAGAGCAGGCCGAGATCAGGGCCGCACAGGTTGCACAGCACGCAGAGACTATGGTACGGCTTGACACCATATAGAGACTTCTAGAGCAGGCCGTGTCAGTACCATCTGTGACCCGACCCAGAGACCCCACTCCTCCACCACCATCTCCTCCAGCATCAGTAGATCCACCTACATCTCCAGGCCACTATCCAGGACACCGACGCCGAGGCGTCTTAGTTTTAGTTTTTATTGCTTTTGAATTTCATCTTTTTATTTTATTTTGGACTTGTAGTACTCAGAAAGGATTATCCTTCTGAGTTTATCTTTTATTTTGCTTTTCTTTTATCTTGAGTTGTATTCATTGCTTCATATTTTATATACTCGAGTTTTATTGAGCTATACTGAACCCTTGTGTATGTGTGCGCAGATGGTCTTGGATGTAAGGATTTTGAGGAACAGTCGTTGGCACGGTCATACGACCGTGTGTGCTCCACAAACCATTGAGACTCAACTCTCAATGACCTAGCTCCATCAAACGCAACACTTGGAGTTCAGGGGAGTAATGTTTCAATTGCCCACTTCCACACTATTTGTTTTTATTTGCTACTTATAATTGTGGTTGCATGCGTACATTGGGGACAATGTACATCTTAAGTGTGGGGGGGAGTTCACATTGCACAACACATTTACTTGTGCATTCAATTGCTTATGCTCATGTAGCCTATGGCTGTTCACCTTAGTTGCAACGGTTGTATTCTTATAGTTTAGGAGAATTTTTAACATTGTATCCTATCATGCTCTAGTTTCTACTTGAATTTTTAGGGAATTTTTGCTCGATTACACCTTATTGCACTACTCACTCTTGAAATCTTTTGGAAACTCAATCTTGAAGTTTTTAAGGACATGTTTATCATCGTTCTTAGTTTTACTTTAGAAAATGCATATTAAAATATATATATATATGACTTTGTGAATATTTGCTTTGTTTTATGCGTTTGGGTTGGAAAGAGCTACCACCTATGAAGTATGTAGCTACTCTCATAAGTCGGATACAAGTTATGCCCTAATGAGAGAAAGAGCTATCTCATGGGATGCGTGAAAGCTACTACCCCGGTAGAAAGAGCTACCTCCTCGAAAGTGTGAAAGCCACCTTTGGCGGCCGCCTAGGAAAGGGCTACCTTCGAGGTTGTGTGAAGCTACTACTTCCTTTCTTGCTTTTCGTATATAAATAAGTCCTTGTTAACAAAAGTTTGAGGAGTACTCGTTGGTTGTCTTGAGTGAATTCACACACACTCACATTTTTGAGTTCTTCTTCCTTTTTGATTCGAGTTTTTAGCTAGAGCAATGGTAACCTTATGCAATGTTTTAATTTCCCCATACTTGTAGAATGCTTCTTTTGCATACTTTTGGTGAACCTAAGGCCGAGCACTTTCAATTGTTCTTCCCTGGTACTTTCACATTCTATTTTGCTTGAGGACAAGGAAAAGCTTAAGTGTGGGGGGATTTGATAAGTGCTTGTGTTATAGTACCGCGAAGCGTTATTATCTTATATTGAGCATATCTTTTATCAATTTTTATCACTAAATGGCGTGCATTTGTGTATTCTTGTGCATTGAAGATTGGTGAATCCAAATTGGAGAAGAAGAACGAAATTAGGTCGTGTTCACCGATGTTGGGAAGTTTTCGGACCAAGCACGGAACAAGGCACGAGCTTGGACTCGTGAGTGTGTGCCAACCTCCTTTGGAGGGGCACAAAGGCAGTCACATTCACAACAAGTCTAACTCGTGTGGCTTAGGAAAACTTCACCAAGAAGGAGACTTGAAGTAATCGGCACGATCTACCATTGATTGTGTGCCCAATTCAATGGCCTCGATGAAGAACGACGGATTTGGAAGCGTTTTGGGCGAGTACTGTAGCTTGTTACTGTAACAAAACATTGTAGCAAGTTACTGTTTACTTCCGCCGAAATTCAGAATTTCAGAGAATTCACATGGGCGTGTGGAATTAACACACGGCCGTGTGAATTAATGTTTCAGCAGACAGAAACTTCACACGCCCGTGTGTTGATTCCACACGGCCGTGTGAAGCCCCCGATAAGTCAAATTTTAAAGCCGTGATTCAACATTATAAAAGCCATGTGATGCCTCACCGATCGATGGCTGCACAAGACCACGGCCACACCATACGCAAGGGGGTTTTCATTGATGTCCTTATTTTGTGCTTTCTTTCATACATTGATGAACATGTATAGCTCCATGAGGAGCTAAACCCCTTAAGGGTATTCGGACTTGTAAACTCTAGGGTTATTATGTTTCTTTGACATTGTTATTATGCTTTTCCATTATTGATGAATAAAATTAGTTTCAATCTTAATTTCATCTTGTTAATGTTTTCTCTTAGATGTGATACTAGGATTGAGAACAATTTAGTTTGCCTTTTGGAGGTGTGACAACTCCTTAGGGTTAGACTACTTAAGATTGAAGAGGGTTGAGAGGGAGAGTTGTGAGGTAGCGATGTACCCCTTTCCCCTCCGACGTGGTTTCTCCCTACCTCCGTTTTCTTGATTTCATAGCGGTCAAAATAGAGTGAAGTGCTAGGTAGATAAACTCCCCTGGGGCTTAGTTACGCAAGTAACAGAGTGAAGGGTTGAAGTGAATCCTATGCATTGAGGCTTAATCTAGACTAGGGTTCTTCCACCTGGACCAAATTGTTAGAACTACACATAGGAATAGGTTTTACCATAGGGAATCCCTAGAGCTTAAAGCAATCCCACGTAGTGTGAGGTTTAGGTAGATATACTCCCCTGGGGCTTAGTCGTGCGAGCGATAGAGTGAAGGGTGACGTGAATCCTAATACAGGGGCATAGTATTGGGGTTAGTCACGGTTGTCCTTAGGATTGGGACCGTGAGTCTTAGGATATCCTCGACTCGATTAAACATCAATAGGAAAGTATAATAGCATAGTCCTGCACTAGAAGCATAGACCCTAGAGGTAGCTTGTCCGGATGCCCTGTTTCATTCATTACTAGTCCTCTCTATTCTCTTTTACTTGCACTCTCTCATCTTCCATCTTTCTATTTAATTTCTCATCTTTTAGTATAATTATTTCCATAATTCACTCATCGAATCAATTGATCACTTTTCCGTACTTCGCATAGTTTTAATAGTGAAATCTCGTATTCTAACTCCCTATTCCCTGTGGATTCGACTACCCTCTCACCGGGGTAACTTTTATTACTTCGACAAACCCGTGCACTTTCGGGCTCCCTATCATTAACCCATCTAAAATTAAATCAATCATGGAAATGCCACCTCCAAACACATTAAAACAGTTGAGGTCTTTCCAAGGACACCTTATGTATATTCAAATGTTCATCGCCAACCTTTCAGGTAGACACAAGCATTATCAAAGTTAGTAAAAAAGAATACACCATATAGGTGAGAGGAAGAATGTCAAAAGTCTTTTGAAGAAATCAAGTGTTACCTGCTAAATCCACTAGTTTTAGCAGTGCTAATTACGGGAAAGCCATTGATCCTATATACAACAGCTTTGGATGGATCTCTTAGAGCTCTACTTAGTTAAGAGAATGAAAAGGGTAAGGAGAACCCCCTATACTGCCTTAGTATGATGTTAGTGGGTACTGAAAAATCAATATACACCTATCAAAAAATTGTCTCTCATTGGTGTTTGTAGTGAAGAAGTTGAGCCATTATTTACTTTCACACAAAGTTCTTCTTATCTCAAGAATAAATCATCTCACGCCTCAACCCAAGAGACCATAATGAAACAACCATCCTGACAACCCGAAAAAGGATACTCTCCACTCAACCCTCAAGTTACCACAAGTCTTAGAATCTCCTGGAATGAAGCAACACTAAACACCAATCACAAATATAGAATACGCAAAGTATGATACACAATGATGGCATGGAGGAAGCAATAATACCGTAAACCTGACAATAGAGTACCAAGAAACACACTAATCACAAATACAAATAGTTTTTTTTTTCTAAAGGAACAAGTACATAGAAATACATGATTTAAGAATCCACAGAACTAGTGGATCCCCTGCTTCTCACTCAATACAAACATGCATGAGAAGAGTATACATCAAAGTTTAATAAAGGAAAACAGCACAAGAAAATGCCTAGCACGCCACCCTACTTTGACGCCTCTAAAAGCTAAAGCTTGGAAGGGATGGTGAGGGTGAGTAACCATAGTCATTCAAAAAATCGGTTAACACAATTCTAAGACATTATAAAAACAAAGTCGTTGAATTGTCAATAACCAAACATTTACAATAATACATATAACTCTGAATAATTTAGCATATATAACAACATATATATGTATATGAGAACCATAGTTAGCATCAAGGATTCAGTTGGCTCAAATAAGGGGTTTCACATTCAAAAATCATAATTGAGCATAATATGAGGTTTAAAAACATTACAACATAAAACTTGACAAGTGCTTAATTATACATTTTCACACATGTAGTTTCATGCGATTATGCTTGTCTGCAAGTTGATTTTCAGATGTTTTTGTGCTTAGTAGTTCCCTTTTGTATCTCCAGGCCAAAATACATGTGTTTCAAACCAAAGAACGAAATTGGGAGTGAAACAGAGCAAAATTAAAGAAATGGGAAGTTTCTAGAAAGATACATGGCCATGAACAGTGATAAGCGCTTGTTTGTACATATTGTAAGTTAATATTGTACATAGAGTGAGCATTACTTTTATCAATTGTATGTGCTCATTTGGTGTTTTTTATGTTCTTTTGCGCAACTAGGGTATGTGTAGGCCTCACAAGAGCAGAGTTAGTGATATGAAGAAAAGTTTTGGCGCTTGAGCTGAAAATAGGCCCATCGCAGACAGCAGATGATCACATCACCAACCACACATTCATTGGTGTTTATATGGGCACAATTCATACTCGTATTTGTGTGCATCACTGCAGCAGGCTTACTATACTAGAGTTATGGTAGCATATTACTATAGAACAGGCTTACTATACTAGAGTTACGATAGCATATTACTGTAGCGTTGTACTGTAGTTTATTGAAGCAACCCACTGCCATGGAGTTGCCCCAGTTTAACCTTTTTAAGACATTTTAACTAAGGGAGTTATAATTTTGGCTTGGTGTTTTCTTGGATAGGAAGGAGGAACTTAGGGCTAGGCTTCACTGGAGATCAAATCCAGCAAAGTGGATGTTCTAACATCACTCATCATCGTCTACACTATCATCCTCATCATTGGCAAGCATTTAGGAAGCGTCATTCGGCCTTCTCAAGCTTTCACTGGCAAATCTTCATTTGATCATCGGAGGCCGATTACCGGAGCTTTCACCACGGACTTAGAGAGAGTTTACTTTCTTTCTTTGATGTATTTGATGATTATTCTTGTCTATAGAATGCATTGCTCCATGAGGAGCTAAACTCTTGTTCGATGCTTGGGTGTATGAACCCTAGGGTTGTATTTTGATTGACTTAATTCATGCCTTTCTATTTCTTGTTGAATTGAGTTCTAACCTTGTGTGTTAATGCCACACTTCTATTTGTAACGAGAGCTCAGTTTGTGTGTTAATGCCACACTTCTATTTGTAATGAGAGCTCGGCTTGTGTGTTAACTTTGCCCTAGTGTTGACTTGAGAAACCCATTAGAGCTAAACTTACCAAGGTTAGAAAAAGTTGAGAAGGTAGAACCTTAGGTAGAGGAGAGCCTCTTTCCCCTTCGACTTGATCACATCTACCTTCACATTCCGATGAGTGTTAGGTGATCATATGAACCCTCGTGAAGGAAGAGATAACCACCTGGATTTGTATAGGATTAGGGGTTAATTATCTCGAGAGAGCTTTTAACCTACCTCAAGTTGATCATTCGGAATCCCTAGAACGCACTACATTTATAGGTAGGCGAAGAGAGGGATTGCCGCTAGAGCCCCTTAGGGGAATAGTCACTGGTTGCCGTGAGAATGGGATTGGTGTATTTTAGGATTACCGCGACTCATCTCAACTTAAATAGAAACCATGTGTTAAATCCCGTAATACATGTTTGTAACTAACACACCCCTTGCGTGTGTACCCCGCAAGTGCACGGGTTGTCGAAGTAATAAATTTTACCCTGGTGAGTGGGTAGTCGAATCCACAGGGAATAGGGATTTAAGACACAAGATTTCACTATTTAGCTATGCGGTGTACGAAAAGTGAGATTAGAATCAATGAGTGAGTGTGAAGGCAAATATAAAGAAACAAGAATTAAAAATAGAAAGATGATAGGTGAGAGAGTGCAGACAGGAGTAAACAGAGAAGGACTAGCAATGAATATGAAATAGGGTATCCGGACAAGTTACCTCTAGGACTCATGCTTCTAGTGCAAGACTATGCTATTATACTTTCCTATTGATGTTAATTGAGTCGATGATATCCTTAAACACACGGTCCCAAACCTAAGGTCAACCGTGACTAACCCCAACACTATGCCCCGGCATTAGGATTCACTATGACTCTTGACTCTCGTTGACCTGTCAACTAAGCCCTAGAGGAGTATATCTACCTAAGCCTCACACTACGTGGAATTGCATTAAGTTCTAAGGATTCCTAGTGATTAAACCTGTTCCTATGTGTAGTTATAACCCTTTGGTCCAGGAGGAAGAAGCCTAGTCTAGATTAAGCCCCAGTGCATAGGATTCACTTCAACCCTTCACTCTGTTACTCGCGTAACTAAGCCCCAGGGGAGTTTATCTACCTAGCACTTCACTCTATCTCGACCGCTAATAAATCAAGGAAACGGAGGTAGGGAGAAATCACACCGGAAGGGAAAGGGGTACATCGCTACCTCACAACTCTCCCTCTCAACCCTCTTCAATCTTGAATAGTCTAATCCTATAGGAGTTGTCACACCTCCAAAGGAAAACCTAGATTGCTCTCAACCCTAGTGTCACATCTAAGGGAAAACAATAGCAAAATAAAATCAAGATTGAAACTCAATTCTTATTCATCAATAATGGAAAAGCATAATAACAATGTCAAAGAAACATGATAACCATAGAATTTACAAGTCCGAATACCCACAAGGGGTTTAGCTCCTCATGGAGCTATACATGTTCATCAATGTATGAAATAAAACACAAAGTAAAGACATAGATGAAAACCCCCTTGCGTATGGTGTGGCCGTCGTCTTGTGCGGCCGCCGGACGTCGGTGACGATGCCGATGACACGCTCTAAACCTCCACGAAGTCCTCTCCAAAACCCTAGCTGCACTAGCAGAAGTTGGGGAGAAGAATAGGTCAAAAGATATATCAAAAAGTCTCCAAATCGGGATTTTATAATGTGGAGTCGTGGCTTTAAATTTGCTGAAAACGGGATTTCACACGGCCGTGTGGAATTTCCACACGCTCGTGTGAAGTTTCTGGAATTTTGATTTTCGGCCGACTGTAAACAGTAACTTGCTACAGTAGTTGTGCCGGATTCGTCGTTTTCATTGTTACAGTAACTTGCTACAGAACGCTCCCGGATTCATCGTTCTTCATCGAGGCCGTTGAATTGGGCACACAATCAACGGTAGATCGTGCCGATTGCTTCGAATCGCCTAATTGGTGAAGTTCTCATTGTTGGCATGAGTTAGACTTATTCAGAATGTGACTGCCTTTGTGCCCCTCCAAAGGAGGTTGGCACACACTCACAAGTCTATGCTCACGCCTTACTCCTTGCTTGGTCCGAAAATCTTCCCAACAATGCCAAACACGACCTAACTTCGTTCCTTTCCTTCATTTTATCTTCACAACCCTACAATGAACAAAAGTAAACAATTGCACACTTTTTAGTGATAAAATCTGATTGAATTAAAGCTCATTGTAAGATAATAACGCTTCGCATTACTATAACACGAGCACTTATCAGTAACTCTTGGGGATCATCACCCGAGCATCCACTCCATTCCTGATCATATTCTCATTTTTACATTACTCTTGCATCTCTTGCTTTTCCTCTCTTTCAGTTTAATTATATTCAAATCCAATAACTTGTTTGAGGTTAGATAATAGAGAAAGAGTGATTATTAGTATTCTCAATTTCCCAGTGGATTCGACTACCCTACCCTTGAGTATTTATTACTTTGACATCTTTGCACTTCTGGTACACACACGCAAAGGGTCATGTCATGCACGCCCATGTACTTCTCCAGATTTCACTGCTACATTAGCTCATCTATAGTAGATCTACTACAATAATGGGTCTAGAATGCATTTTTATAGTATTTCTATACTTGTGTACTTTAGGGATACCAAGAGATATGCTGCTAAAAGTACACACCCTTGTACTGTAGAATGTGTACTTTTACTGATAAGTGCTTGTGTTATAGTACCGCGAAGCATTATTATCTTACAATGAGTATATCTTTTATCAGATTTTATCACTAAAATTGTGTGCATTTGTGTGCTTTTGTGCATTGTAGGTTTGTGGAGCTATTTTGAAGAAGAAGAACAAAGTTAGATCGTGTTTGCCGTTGTCAGGGAGTTTTCGGACCAAGCAAGGAACAAGGCACGAGCCTAAACTTGTGAGTGTGTGCCAACATCTTTTGGAGTGGCACAAAGGCAGTCACATTCACAATAAGTCTAACTCGTGTAGCTTAGGAGAACTTCACCAATAAGGAGATTTGAAGCAATCGGTACGATCTACCATTGATTGTGTGCCCAATTCAATAGCCTTGATGAAGAACAATGAATTCGGGAGCGTTTTCGGTAAGTACTGTAGTAGCACTGTAGCAAGTGTTCTAGCAAGCTACTGTTCACTTTCAACCGAAATTCAGAAATCCAGAAAGTTCACACGGGCGTGTGGAAATTTCACATGGCTGTGTGAAATCCCGATAAGTCCGATTTTAAAGCCCCGACTCAACATTATAAAAGCCAAATTTGGAGACTTTTGACACATCTTTTTACCAATCTTTCTCCCCAACTTCTGGAGGGCACGGCTAGGGTTTTGGAGAGGACTTTGTGGAGGTTCGAAGCGCGTCATCGGCATCGTCATCGACATCCGGCGGCCGCCAAGACCACGGCCACATCATACGCAAGGGGGTTTTCATTGATGCTTTCAATTTGTGCTTTCTTTTATATTTTGATAGATTTGTATAGCTCCATGAGGAGCTAAACCCCTTGTGGGTATTCGGACTTGTAAACCGTAGGATTATTATGTTTCTATGACATTGTTATTATGCTTTTCCATTATTGATGAATAAATTCGAGTTTCAATCTTAATTATCTCTTGTAATTGTATTCCCTTAGCCGTGACACTAGGGTTAAGAACAATCTATGTTATCATTTGGAGGTGTGACAACTCCTATAGGGTTATACTACTTAAGATTGAAGAGGGTTGAGAGGGTGAGTCGTGAGGTAGCGGAACGTCCCCTTTCCCCTCTGATGTGATTCTTCCTACCTCCATGTTCTATGATTTCTTAGCGGTCGAGATAGAGTGAAGTGCTAGGAGAGGAACTTCCCTGGGGCTTAGTTGCGCGAGCAACAGAGTGAAGGATTGAAGTGAATCCTAGTGCTGGGGCTTAATTTAGACTAGAGTTCTTCCACCTGGACCAAAGGGTTAGAACTATACATAGGAATAGGATTTATCACTAGGAATCCCTAGAGCTTAAAGCAATCCCACGTAGTGTGAGGCTTAGGAAGATAGACTCTCCTAGGGCTTAGTTGACAGGTCAACGAGAGTCAAGGGTCGTAGTGAAAACCTAATGTTGGGGCATAGTGTTGGGGTTAGTCACTGTTGACCTTAGGTTTGGGACCGTGTGTTTAAGGATATCCTCAACTCAATTAACATCAATAGGAAAATATAATAGCATAGTCTTGCACTAGAAGCGTAAGTCCTAGGGGTAGCTTGTCCGGGTATCCTATTTCATCCATTGCTAGTCCTTCTCTATTTACTCCTACTTGCACTCTCTTACCTTCCATCTCTCTATTTTATTTCTTGTCTCTTTATATTTGCTCTCACACCCACTCACTGATTCTCTTCTCACTCACCGTACACCGTTTAGCTAAATAGTAAAATCTTATGTTTTAAATCCCTATTCCCTGTGGATACGACTACCCACTCAACAGGGTAAATTTATTACTCTGACAAGCCCGTGCACTTGCGGGATACACACAAGGGGTCGTGTCACATTTTTGGCGTCGTTGCCGGGGCAATAGGCCTATTTTTTATACTTGTTTTTGCTATTTTAGCTATTCACTTCATTTTCTATTTCACACTTCTTTATCTATCATTGTTCTTATTTTTCTTTTTCTTTGTTTTGGCTTCAGGTTATGACCCGCGGGAACCCTTCGATTCTTGTTGAAGGAGGCCTGGATATTGGTAGAAGAACGCACCGTAAAGGGAAAGAACCTGTGGAAGAACAATTCAGTCAAGCCAACATTGAGTCAGAAGGGTCAGAAGCAATAGCAGAACAGAATGAAGAGCAGAGGACATTGTCCGATTTTGCTAGACCCGCGGTGATGGGGACCCAATCACACATTGTGAGGCCCCCAATTACCGCAAACAATTTTGAGTTGAAGCCGTTGTTCATTCAAATGTTGTAATAGTCCGCACAATTTAATGGGTTGGTCGATGAAGATCCCAACAACCATATAGAGAACTTCCTTGAAGTGTGCGACATGTTGAAGATCAATGGAGTAACGGATGACGCGATTCGTTTGAGAGCTGACACGACCCCTTGCGTGTATCCCGCAAGTGCACGGGTTGTCAAAGTAATAAAGTTACCCTGGTGAGAAGGTAGTCGAATCCATAGGGAATAGGGATTTAGAATATGAGATTTCACTAATAAAGCTATGCGGCGTATGGAAAAAACAATAATAGGATCAATGAGTGAATGTAGAATCAAACAGAATGAAAGACAAGAAATTAAATAAAAAGATGGAAGATCAGAAAGTGCAAGTAAAAGAGAATAGAGAAGGCTAGCAATGAATGAAATAGGGTATCCGGACAAGCTACCTCTAGGATCTATGCTTCTAGTGCAAGACTATGCTATTATACTTTCCTATTGATGTTAATTGAGTTGAGGAAATCCTTAGACTCACGGTCCCAAACCTAAGGACAACCGTGACTAACCCCATCATTATGCCCCGGTATTAGGATTCACGTCACCCTTCACTCTGTCGCTCACACGACTAAGCCTCAAGGGAGTATATCTACCTAAACCTCACACTACGTGGGATTGCTTTAAGCTCTAGGGATTCCTAGTGGTAAAACCTGTTCCTATGTGTAGTTCTAACCCTTTGGTCCTGGTGGAAGAACCCTAGTCTAGATTAAGCCCCAGCGCGTAGGATTCACTTCAACCCTTCACTCTGTTACTCGCGTAACTAAGCCCCAGGGGAGTTTATCTACCTAGCACTTCACTCTATCTCGACCGCTAATAAATCAAGGAAACGGAGGTAGGGAGAAATCACACCGGAAGGGAAAGGGGTACATCGCTACCTCACAACTCTCCCTCTCAACCCTCTTCAATCTTAAGTAGTCTAACCCTAAAGGAGTTGTCACACCTCTAAAGACTAGCCTAAATTGTTCTCAATACTAGTGTCACATCTAAGAGAAAACATTAGCAAGATGAAATTAAGATTGAAACTCAATTTTTATTCATCAATAATGGAAAAGCATAATAACAATGTCAAAGAAACATAAAAACCCTAGAGTTTACAAGTCCGAATACTCTCAAGGGGTTTAGCTCCTCATGGAGCTATACATGTTCATCAAAATAGAAAAGAAAGTACAAATCAAAGACATTGATGAAAACCCCCTTGTATACGGTGTGGCCGTGGTCTTGTGCGGCCGTCGAACGTCGGTGACGATGCCGATGACGCGCGCTAAACCTCCACGAAATCCTCTCCAAAACCCTAGCCGCAATCCCCAAGTTGAAGAGAAAGATATGTCAAAAAGATATCCCAAAAGGTCTCCAAAATCCCTTTTTATAATGCTGAATCACGGCCTTAAAATAGGACTTATAGGGGGCTTCACACGGCCGTGTGGAATTTCCACACGCTCGTGTGAAGTTTCTGTCTGGCTGAAAAATCGATTCACACGACCGTGTGGAATTTCCACACTCCCGTGTGAATTCTCTGAAATCCTGATTTTCGGCAGAAATTGAACAGTAGCTTGCTACAGTGTTTGCTACAGTACAAGCTATAGTGCACAAGAGTACACAAATACACACCGTTTAGCGATAAAAACTGATAAAAGATATGCTCGATGTAAGATAATAATGCTTCGCGGTACTATAACACAAGCACTTATCAAGAGCCTTCCAATTTTCATTGAAGGAAAAAGCAAGACATTGGCTACATTCATTACCGAGAGCATCTATCACTACGTGGGAGGAGATGGCCGAGGCATTCTTGGCTAGATACTTCCCTCCGGGAAAATCAGCGAGGCTCCGGAATGAGATTTCATCCTTCATGCAAATGGAATTGGAGTCTCTATTCGAGACATGGGATAGGTTCAAGGAGCTCCTTCGCAAATGTCCGCAACATGGATTCCCCGAGTGGATGATCATTCATACCTTCTACAACGGGTTGAATCCGAGCACCAAGCAACTCTTAGATGCAGCGGCAGGAGGAACTCTAGGAAGCAAGACTCCCGGTGAATCCCGGCACCTTATAGAAGAGATGGCTATGAATAGCTATCAATGGAACACAAGGGACCGAAAGAAGATGGCCGGAATTCATGAGGTTGACGCAATTACATCTTTGGCAGCACAGGTGGAATCACTGAGTAAGAAGTTAGATGTTCTAACTTCACCAAGAGTTGCGGCCATCACTACTTGTAACGGTTGTGTGGAAGGCCACGCTTCGAGTGATTGTCCGATTGCTATTAGAGACACTAGTGCGGTGGAGCAGGTCGATTTTGTGGCAATGCTTATAGAGGACAAGGCCAAGGCAACCCGTACAGTGGAACATACAATCCGAGATGGAAGAACCAACCGAATTTCTCATGGAACAATCAAGGGCAGTTACAACAGAAGAACAACGCACCACTGGGATTTCAAGGTCAACGAGCACCGAACTTAGAAAGCCGAGTGACGGGGCTAGAGGGGAAGATGACCGATCTTGAGAGAGCCCTTACGAGGTTTGTTGCGTCGTCGGATGCTAGATTCCAATCGGCGGAAGCTACACTTCGCAATCACACCGCCTCTCTACACAATTTGGAGAATCAAATAGGACAAATTGCAAAAACTTTGATGGAAAGACCTCAAGGTAGTTTGCCTAGTAATACAGAGACCAATCCGAGGGAGCAATTGAAGGCAATCACCTTGAGAAGTGGAAAAGAGGTCGAGAGAAATCTCCCTCTAGAGAAGACAAAAGAAACACCAGAGATCGTGAAGGTAGAGGAAGGAGCGACAAAGGAAAAAGAGGTGGTACCCCCATCCTACAAGCCGAGGATCCCCTATCCTTCGCGATTGAAGAATGACCAAGAGAACGAACAAAAGTAGGTTACCCCGATGGTCACGGTGATAACCCCTAACCCCATACAAGTATTGGCTCTGAATCTCTTCCAGCTAAATCCTCCTACGATTGCAATACACATAGGAAAATCTCTAATTAGGGCCAATACTCAACCTAGGTCCAGCCCTAAAGGTTGGAAGGGTATGAAATACCTAATCATCACGACGTATTAATACATGAATCCCCATTAAGCTAAGTGTGTCTAGTACAAGGGCGTTGGTCACGCAACCAAGTACAACCTAGAAGTTGAAACACATAGTTCTCATATAAATCAACACATCAAAGATCACCAAGCTTAAACCACAAACCAAACCAAATGCACTAGAAGTAAATCACAACATCCATACAACCAAGTTCATCTCAAGGTTCACCGAATGTCCAGTGACCTTGGTAGTCTAGTTCGGCATGAATAAAAAAGAGATCTCAAGATACATATAAAGCATGAACAAACCCAAAGAAACCCCTTAAATGTTGACTAAAAGGTGATGATGAGAGCTTGTCAAACCATACCGGCAAGCTTGATAAGTGCTCGTGTTATAGTAATGCGAAGTGTTATTATCTTGCAATTAGCATTAATTTAATCAGATTTTATCACTAAAAAGTGTGCAATTGTTTACTTTTGTGCATTGTAAGGTTGTGAAGATAAAATTAAGGAAAGGAATGAAGTTAGGTCGTGTTTGGCATTATTGGGAAGATTTTCGGGCCAAGCAAGGAGCAAGGCGTGAGCATAAAGTTTGTGATTGTGTGCCAACCTCCTTTGGAGGGGCACAAAGGCAGTCACATTCACAATAAGTCTAACTCATGCCAACAATGAGAACTTCACCAATTAGGTGATTCGAAGCAATCGGCACGATCTACTATTGATTGAGTGCCAAATTCAACGGCCTCGATGAAGAACGACGAATTCGGGAGCGTTTCGGCACAATTACTGTAGCAAAACGATGTAGCAAGTTACTGTTTATAGTCAGCCGAAAATCAGAATTCCAGAAACTTCACACGGGCGTGTGGAAATTCCACATGGCCGTGTGAAATCCCGTTTTCAGCAAATTTAAAGCCGCGACTCCACATTATAAAAGCCCGATTTGGAGACTTTTTGAGAGATCTTTTCACCTATTCTTCTCCCCAACTTCTGGGAGTGCGGCTAGGGTTTTGGAGAGGACTTCGTGGAGGTTTAGAGCGCGTATTCGGACTTGTAAATTCTAGGGTTATCATGTTTCCTTGACATTGTTATTATGCTTTTCCATTATTGATGAATAAGAATTGAGTTTCAATCTTGATTTTATTTTGCTATTGTTTTCCCTTAGATGTGACACTAGGGTTGAGAGAATTCTAGGTTTTCCTTTGGAGGTGTGACAACTCCTATAGGATTAGACTATTTAAGATTGAAGAGGGTTGAGAGGGAGAGTTGTGAGGTAGCGATGTACCCTTTCCCTTCCGGTGTGATTTCTCCCTACCTCCGTTTCCTTGATTTATTAGCGGTCAAGATAGAGTGAAGTGCTAGGTAGATAAACTCCCCTGGGGCTTAGTTACGCGAGTAACAGAGTGAAGGGTTGAAGTGAATCCTATGCACTGGGGCTTAATCTAGACTAGTGTTCTTCCTCCTGGACCAAAGGGTTAGAACTACACATAGGAACAGGTTTAATCACTAGGAATCCCTAGAACTTAATGCAATCCCATGTAGTGTGAGGTTTAGGTAGATGTACTCCCCTGGGACTTAATCGTGCGAGCGATAGAGTGAAGGGTTGTTGTGAATCCTAATACCGGGGCATAATGTTGGGGTTAGTCACGGTTGACCTTAGGTTTGGGACCGTGAGTCTAAGGATTTCCTCGACTCAATTAGCATCAATAGGAAGGTATAATAGCATAGTCTTGCACTAGAAGCATAGATCCTAGAGCTAACTTGTCCGGATACCCCACTTCATTCATTGTTAAATCCTCCTTAATCTCTTTTTCTTGCACTCTCTAATCTTTCATCCCTTTCTATTTAATTTCCTGTCTTTTAGTATAGTTGTTCTCACAATTCACACACGAATCGATTATTACTTTTCCGTATTTCGCATACTTTTAATAGTGAAATCTCATACTCTACCTCCCTATTCCCTGTGGATTCGACTACCCTCTCACCGGGGTACCTTTTATTACTTCGACAAACCCGTGCATTTTCGGGGATCCTGTCAAAGTTTTTGGCGCCGTTGCCGGGGAATAGGCGTTTAAGATATTTGTTTTTCACTATTTTAGCTATTCACTTCACTTTTTATTCCATATTTTCTTTATCTATCATTGTTCTTACTTTTCTTTCCTTTGCTTTGGTTTCAGGTTATGACCCGTGGGAACCCTTCGATTCTTGTTGAAGGAGACCCGGACATTGGAAAAAGAGCACATCGCAAGGGAAAAGAACCCGTGCAAGAAGCTTCGAATCAAGCCGATATTGAAACAGAAGGGTCAGAAGCAATGGCAGAACAGAACGAACAGCAGAGGACATTGTCCGACTATGCTAGACCCACAGTAATGGGGACCCAATCGAGCATTGTGAGGCCCCCAATTATGGTAAACAACTTTGAGTTGAAGCCATCGTTCATTCAGATGTTGCAACAGCCCGCACAATTCAATGGGTTGGCCGATGAAGATCCCAACAGTCATATAGAGAATTTCCTTGAAGTGTGCGACATGTTGAAGATTAATGGAGTGACGGACGACGCGATTCGTTTGAGAGCCTTCCCATTTTCATTGAAGGGAAAAGCAAGACATTGGCTTCACTCATTACTGAAAGCCTCCATTACTACGTGGGAGGAGATGGCCGAGGCATTCTTGGCTAGATACTTTCCACTGGAAAAGTCAGCAAGGCTCCGGAATGAGATATCATCCTTTGTGCAGATGGAATTGGAGTCTCTATTCGAGACATGGTGACACGACCCCTTGCGTGTATCCCGCAAGTGCACGGGTTTGTCGAAGTAATAAATTTACCTTGGTGAGAAGGTAGTCGAATCCACAGGGAATAGGGAGATAGAATATAAGGTTTCACTAGTTAAGCTATGCAGAATACGGAGAACGATAATAAGATTGATGAGTGAAAATAATGCAAAGCAATAAACTAAGTAGAGAGATGGAAGAAAGAAGTGCAAGTAGGAAAATCGAGAAGGACTAACAATGAATAAAAGAGGGTATCCGGACAAGCTACCTCTAGGGTCTATGTTTCAAGTGCAAGACTATGATATTATACTCTCCTATTGATGTCAATTGAGTAGAGGATATCCTAAGACTCACGGTCCCAAACCTAAGGACAACCGTGACTAACTCCAACACTATGCCCGGTGTTAGGATTCACAACACCCTTCACTCTGTCACCTAGATGACTAAGCCCCAGGGGAGTCCATCTGCCTAAACCTCACACTATGTGGAGTTGCATTATGCTCTAGGGATTCCTAGTGATTAAACCTGTTCCTATACGTAATTCTAACCCTTTGGTCCAGGTGGAAGAACCCTAGTCTAGATTGAGCCCCAGCAAATAGGATTCACTACAACCCTCCACTCTATTACTTGCGTAACTAAGCCCTAGGGGAGTTTATCTACCTATTGCTTCACTCTATTTCGACCGCTATTAAATCAAGGAATCGGAGGTAGGGAGAAATCACATCGAAGGGGAAAGGGGTACATTGCTACCTCACAACTCTCCCTCTCAACCCTCTCTAATCTTGAGTAGTCTAATCCTATAGGAGTTGTCACACCTCCAAAGGAAAGCCTAGATTGCTCTCAACCCTAATGTCACGTTTAAGGGAAAACAATATGAAAGGATAATCAAGATTAAAAACTCAATTTTATTCATCAACGATGGAAAGCATAATAATCAATGTCAAAGAAACATAAGAAACCCTAAAGTTTACAAGTCCGAATACCCCACGAGGGGTTTAGCTCCTCATAGAGCTATACATGTTCATCAACGTGAGAAATAAAGCATAAAACATAGACATCAATGAAAAACCCCCTCGAATTGGTGTGGCCGTGGTCTTGTGCAAACGTCGAACCTCGAAATCGATGCCGACGACGCGCTAGAACCTCCACGAAATCCTCTCCGAAACCCTAGCCGCGCTCCAGAAAGTTGGGGAAAAGATAGGTCCAAAAGATCCCTCAAAAGGTTGCAAAAATCCCCTTTTATATTGTTGAATCGCGGCTTTAAAATTGGACTTATCGGGGGCTTCACACGGCCGTGTGGAATTTCCACACGCCCGTGTGAAGCTTCTGTCTCGGCTGAAAAATTAATTTCACACGGCCGTGTGGAATTTCCACACGCCCGTGTGTCTTCACTGGATGGCTGAAATCGTAAAACACACGGCCGTGTGGAATTTCCACACGCCCGTGTGACTTCTCTGTCTGGCTAGAAAATGGCTCACACGGCCGTGTGGACTTTCCACACGCCCATGTGACTTCTCTGGAACACTAATCTTCAGCTGAACAGGCTTGGTAACTTGCCGAAACGCCTCCCGGGTCCATTGTTCTTTATCGAGGCCATTACTTGGGCACACAAGCAACGGTAGGTCGCGCCGATTGCTTCAAGTCTTCTTCTTTCGCGAGATTCTCCTAAGTAACACGGATTGGACTTGTTGTGAATGTGACTGCCTTTGTGCCCCTCCAAAAGAGGTTGGCACACATCCATAACTCCAAATACGTGCTTCGTTCCTTGCTTGGTCCGAGAACATCCCAACATTGGCGAACGCGACCTAATTTCATTCTTCTTCTCCAAATAGGCTCCACAATACCTTCAATGCACAAGAGAACACAAATGCACACATTTAGTGATAAAACCTGATAAAAGGTATGCTTAATGTAAGATAATAGCGCTTCGCGATACTATAACACAAGCACTTATCACATGGGATAGGTTCAAGGAGCTCCTTCATAAGTGCCCGCAACATGGATTCCCCGAGTGGATGATCATTCACACCTTTTATAACGGGTTGAATCCGAGTACCAAACAACTCCTAGATGCGGCGGCTGGAGGAACTCTAGGAAGCAAGACTCCCGGTGAAGCTCGGCACCTTGTAGAGGAGATGGCTATGAATAGCTATCAATGGAACTCAAGGGATAGGAAAAAGGTTGCCGGAATTCATGAGGTTCATGCGGTTACATCGTTGGCGGCACAAGTGGAATCGTTAAGTAAGAAGCTAGATGCTCTCGCTTCGCCAAAAGTTGCGGCCATCACTACTTGTAACGGTTGTGGGGGAGGACATGCTTCAAGCGATTGTCCTATTGCTATTGGAGGCACTAGTGCGGTAGAGCAGGCCGATTTTATTGGAAATTCATATAGAGGACAAAGCCAAGGCAACCCATACAGTGGAACATATAATCCGGGGTGGAAGAACCATCCGAATTTTTCTTGGAGTAATCAAGGACAGTCACAACAGAAAAATAGTGCACCGCCGGGATTTCAAAGCCAACAAGCTCCGAATTTAGAAAGCCGAGTGACCGGGCCAGAACGAAAGATGACCGATCTTGAGAGAGCGCTCACACGGTTCATTTCTTCATCGGATGCTAGATTTCAGTCGGTGGAGGCTACTCTTCGCAATCACACTGCCTCCCTACATGATTTGGAAAATCAAGTAGGGCAAATTGTGAAGACATTGGCGGAAAGGCCTCAAGGTAGTTTGCCTAGCAATACGGAGACTAACCCAAGGGAACAACTTAAGGCAATTACCTTGAGGAGTGGGAAAGAAGTCGAGAGAACTCTCCCTCTAGAGAAGACAAATGAAGCAACCGCAGCAGAAGAAGTAGGGAAAGAAGCTCCAAAAGAGAAGGAGATGGCACCACCCCCCTACAAACCAAGGATCCCCTACCCTTCGAGGTTGAAGAATGACCAAGACAACGAACAATACAAGAAATTTCTGGGTATCTTCAAGCAATTGCACATCAACATACCATTCGCGGAAGCATTAGCCCAAATGCCCAAGTACGCGAAGTTCCTAAAGGACCTCTTAACCAATAAGAGGAAGTTGGAGGAGAGTGCAGCTGTAGTACTTGATGCAAATTGCTTGGCCGTCTTGCAAAAGAACATGCCGAGTAAGAGAAAAGATCCCGGGAGTTTTATCATACCTTGCAACATTGGCAATCTGGGTGAGGAGATGGCATTGGCCGATTCGGGGGCAAGCATCAATGTCATGCCCTATACCTTCTTCCAAAAGCTAGGCTTGGGCGAGCCTAGACCCACTCAGATGACACTTCAATTTGCGGATCGATCGGTGAGGCATCCGAGGGGAATTGTGGAAGATGTCTTGGTAAAAGTGGACAAGTACATCTTTCCGGTGGACTTTGTCGTGCTTGATGTGGATGAGGATGTCGAAGTACCATTGATTCTTGGGAGGCCTTTCTTGCGCACTTCCAAGGCTTTGATAGACATGGACGGTGGAGAGCTCACACTTAGAGTCGGAGATGATAAGCTCACCTATCGCCTCGCCGAAGCCATGAGGCATTCTCTTGATTTTGATGACACTCTATATTATCTTGATGCTACTGATGAGTGTATTGATGAATATGTGCAGGAAATGTTAAACCCGGATCCATATGAAGGATGGCCGGACCAAGATGTGGAGATAGAAGAAGAAGAGGTACTTATGCTTGGTCCAGTTCAGACAAACGTCAAGATGGAGAAGGAACGTATGAAGAAGATGCTTCGGAGGTTGAAGAGGTCGAGAAGACGCCACAAGAAGAACCCCAACAAAATCAAGGATTGACGAAGAAAAAGGGGTTGGAGTTCTTACCGACGGTGTGGACGAATACAATTAAGAAATCGGCCGGAAAACTCCAATAAAATCCTCCAAAAAGCTCAGAGACAGTCGGGGAAGTAGTAGAAAGGGTAGGAGAAAAGTTTAGAATGAAAATGTCAAGAGGCACGAGTGAAAAACAAAAAGAAATCGCGCGGCTTTTGAAGTTCTGGGAATTCACACGGCCGTGTGATAATGCCACACGGCCATGTGCCTCTGAATTAGGGTTCACAGGGGCCGACACACGCCCCTGTGTGCATTTTGTTCACTCTCTGGGCTACCCCACACGGCCGTGTGGAAATTCCACACAGCCGTGTGCCTACACAGGAAGATCCACAGGGGCCGATACACGGCCCTGTGGATTCACGGGAAAACACAGCAAGTCTCTGAAAAATTCCACACGGCCGTGTGTTAATTCCACACGGCTGTGTGCCCAACCTGGCCAAGAACAAGGCTGGCCACAGGGGCACATCACACGCCCTTGTGACCTCTCTGGCTAGCCCGAGAAATACCAAGTGTTTCACACGGCCGTGTGAATAATCCACACGGCCGTGTGCCTTTCACAAGCTCATCCACAGAGGCACCCACACGCCCCTGTGTATTCTCGGGAAGAAGGGGTTATCTCTGCAGAGTTTCACACGGCCGTGTGCCTCGGCACAGTGGCACTCACAGGGGCACCCACACGCCCCTGTGGACTCTCTGGAAAAGAGTTTAAGTTCTGCGAATTTCCACACGGCCATGTGTTAATTCCACACGGCCGTGTGTTAATTCCACACGGCCGTGTGCCCCTTCTGAAGTTTTCCACAGGGGCAAGGTCACGCCCCTGTGCCCTGACTGGTTGAGCTTCTGATTTGGTAACACACGGCCGTGTGTTAATTCCACACGGCCGTGTGTTTTCTCTAGTTCACTTAGAAAAATTCACAGACTCTTCCAAAAATTTCAGAAACTCTTTTAAAACACTTAGAGCATGTACAAATCATAAAAACACGACCAGAGACCATAGAAAACACACTCAACCGACTCAAACTTCGTCAATTAACATTAAAGCACATGAAAATATCAATAATCCACGATCGAATTTGCAGCACATGCATTGAAACTTCAAGACATCAACACTAAGACTTTTATTCATCCTAAAACTAAACTAGATCCTAGGAAAACTGTAAAACCTTGGGTTGCCTCCCAAAAAGCGCTTGTTTAACGTCACTTAGCTTGACGCACCTGATCTTACCTTACGGAGGTTCATGAATAGAAGTTGCCCTCTTCTCTACAACCTGAAAGCATGCATTACATAATCTTTGTAGAGTAGAGGGAGAGTTGTCGAGTTTGTTACCACAGACGGGTGAAACACCCTTACTCCGTGAATGTTCAAAAAAGGAACAAAAACAAACAACTAACCACACAAGACCAGATATACGTGGTTCGGCTAAGATGCCTACATCCACGGGGAGAATGGATCTTTTTCTTCAATTGATCTTCTTACAAGAGAGCACACTCAACAATAATATCTCACCTCTCTTCATACAAGGCTGCTCCTCAGAACACTAAAGAACCCTATTTTATAAAGAATACTAGTATTTATCAGAATTACAAACAGCCCACTAATGTACACTAGCAGAGCCTAGCCCAACATCGCGATAATACATCGTGACGCTCCACAGAACATCACGATCTGAAATTTTTTTTCAAAAAACAGAAAATTGGTGCTCATAACATTGCAATATCAAAATACAACCTTGCAATGCTACTTGAAGATCCTAAATTGATATTTTGTTTGTATTGTGCATAATAGAGGTTTAATGCCTAAAATTTAGTAGACAGAATAAATAAATAATATTTTACCGATGGAAAAAAATAAATATTTTTTACTGACAGAATTTTAGTTTTTACTGATAGAAAACGTAATTTTTACATTAACATTCTCATACATTAATATCTTTTACCGGCTAATAAAAATACTATTACCAACATAATTTTTTATTAACAAATACTATTTACTAACCAATGACAATACTATTGCTGACAGAAAAATATTTTTCTTAACATAGATTTTATAAATTAATACCCTTTACCGACGGATGAAAATATCTTTACCGACAGCAAAACTATCTTTACCAACAATTGAAGTGTAAATTTTGTATTTTTAGCACACGGCCGTGTGGAATTAACACACGGCCGTGTGGATTTCTGCAGAGTGAGTTTTTGAACTGATCTTTGAAAATTTTCTTTTGCAACTTTGCAGATATGGCTTCTAGGTCTAAGAAGTCGACTGGGAAGCGTCAACGTGAGCCTACCCCACCTCCCGAAGAGGTAGATTTCCCATCACCTGAGCATCGAGAACGGTTCAAGCGATTATCAGACCTCCGCTTTGGACAGAGCCGTTTCCCCGATTTGAGCATTCTACGAGACATTCAGGCGGGAGCAGAGATGGTAGGTGAGGTCGAGGAGCTCCTCTCAGTGGGGAACTGGAGCAGACTCCTTTCCATTCGAGAGCCAGCGATCAGATCACTTACGCTGGAGGTGCTCTCCTCATTCGAGTTCGACCGGGGGTACGACAATTTCACCGATGTTGATACCATTCAGTTCCAGGCCCTCGGTCGACACTTCGCTTTGAGCATGACAGAGTTTTCAGTACGGATGGGACTGTATGATTAGGCACACACCGAGATAGAGGAGTACGCATTGCTACCCACAGACTACCCGGGTACTTTGACCCCGCAGCGTGTGTACAGTAGGTTATGTGGCTAGGGACAGTACGAGCCAGGAGTGTCCAAGGCCACATATTTGACCAGGGCCTCGTACAGGTACCTCCATGCTATTCTCAGCCGATCAGTGAGCGGCAGGGGAAACAGTATGGTGGTTCTGAGCCGTCAGGAGCTCCTGTACCTATATTCGATGGTAGAGGGAAAGCCACTCCACCTGGGGCATATTGTAGCAGAGTACATCCGCCATCAGGGCCAGTACCCCAGGGTGGGAGTGATCTTCTCAGGCCCGTATATCACTCGACTGATTATGGGGTTAGGACTTCGAGACGGAGTACATGGCGCTGAGAGGACTTCTACACCGGCTCCGTTAGGCATGGAGACCCTGAGGATGATGGGGATGGTCCGCAGATCAGGACCAGGAGTTTACACTTTGATCATTCCTCGTACAGATCAGGCCGAGGGGTCACAGGCAGCATTAGAGCCACCCCCAGCAGACACAGAGACCGAGGTACCACCCACCGCGCCGGAGCCACCTCCGGTGCGCATCTTCTCGCCTTCCCGAGGCCAGGATCGACTGGAGCGCCTCGAGAGCGCAGTGGGGGTGCTACAAACAGAGGTGGCTGAGGTCATGGCTCGATTACACAGCATACAGCAGTTACTCGAGCGAGCCATGACTTCATCATTCGTGGTCCGACCCCGAGCTTCCACTCCTCCACTACCAGCATCACCAGCACCAGTAGCAGCAGATCCACCATCACCGACAGAGCCTTCAGCAGCACCAAAGGCTTCTATTCAGGACACTGACGCTGAGGCGTCTTAGATTTTATTTTTATTTGATTTTCATTCTTGTATTTTCTATTTTATTTTGGACTAGTATTACTCAGAAAGGACTCTCCTTCTGAGTTTATCTTTTATTTAGCTTTTCTTTTATCTCGAGTTGTATTTCATTTTCATATTTTATATACTCGAGTTTTTATTGAGCTATACTGAACCCTTGTGTATGTGTGCGCGGATGGTCTTGGATGAAAGGAATCTAAGGAATAGTCATAAACACGGTCATGGGACCGTGTGTGCTTCACAACCCATTGAGACTCAACTCTCAATGCACCTAGCTCCATCAAATGCAGCACTTGGAGTTCAGGGGAGTAATGTTTCAATTGCCTACTTCCACACTAATTATTTTACAATTCTTAATTTTTAATTGTGCTTGCATGCGTACATTGGGGACAATGTACATCTTAAGTGTGGGGGGGAGTTCACATTGCACACACCTTTACTTGTGCGTTCAATTGTTTATGCTCATGTAGCCTATGGCGGTTCACCTTAGTTACAACGGTTGTATTCTTATAGTTTAGGAGAATTTTTAACATTGTGTCCTATCATGCTCTAGTTTCTACTTGAATTTTAGGAATTTTTTGCTCGATATTCTCATATTGCACAACTTACTCTTGGAATCTTTTGGAAACTCAATCTTGAAGTTTTTAAGGACAAGTTTATCGTCGTTCTTAGTTTTACTTTGGAAAATGCATAAAAAAAAAGTATATGAGTTTGTAAATATTAGCTTTGATTTAATTATGCATTTGGGGTGAAAAGAGCTACCGCCTATGAAGTATGTAGCTACTCTCATAAGTCGGATACAAGTTATGCCCTAATGAGAGAAAGAGCTATCTCATGGGATGCGTGAAAGCTACTACCCCGGTAGAAAGAGCTACCTCCTCGAAAGTGTGAAAGCCACCTTTGGCGGCCGCCTAGGAAAGGGCTACCTTCAAGGATGTGTGAAGCTACTACTTCCTCCCCTATTTTTGTTTGTATATAAATAAGTCCTTTCTAACCAAAGTTTGAGGAGTACTCGTTGGTTCTCTTGAGTGAATTCGCACACACTAACACATTTTCGAGTTTTTATCCTTTTTGATTCGAGTTTTTAGCTAGAGCAATGATAACCTTATGCATTGTTTGGATTTCCCCTTACTTGTAGAATGCTTCTTTTGCATATTTTTGGTGAACCTAAGGCCGAGCACTTTCAATTGTTCTTCCCAAGTACTTTCACGTTTTATTTTTGCTTGAGAACAAGCAAAAGCTTAAGTGTGGGGGGATTTGATAAGTGCTCGTGTTATAGTAATGCGAAGTGTTATTATCTTGCAATTAGCATTAATTTAATCAGATTTTATCACTAAAAAGTGTGCAATTGTTTACTTTTGTGCATTGTAGGGTTGTGAAGATAAAATTAAGGAAAGGAATGAAGTTAGGTCATGTTTGGCATTATTGGGAAGATTTTCGGGCCAAGCAAGGAGCAAGGCGTGAGCATAGACTTGTGAGTGTGTGCCAACCTCCTTTGGAGGGGCACAAAGGCAGTCACATTCACAATAAGTCTAACTCATGCCAACAATGAGAACTTCACCAATTAGGCGATTCGAAGCAATCGGCATGATCTACCGTTGATTGAGTGCCCAATTCAACGGCCTCGATGAAGAACGACGAATCCGGGAGCGTTTCGGCACAATTACTGTAGCAGTACTGTAGCGAGTTACTGTTTATAGTCGGCCGAAAATCAGAATTCCAGAAACTTCACACGGGCGTGTGGAAATTCCACACGGCCGTGTGAAATCCCGTTTTCAGCAAATTTAAAGCCGCGACTCCACATTATAAAAGCCCGATTTGGAGACTTTTTGAGAGATCTTTTGACCTATTCTTCTCCCCAACTTCTGGAAGTGCGGCTAGGGTTTTGGAGAGGACTTCGTGGAGGTTTAGAGCGCGTCATCGGCATCATCACCGACGTTCGGCGGCCGCACAAGACCACGGCCACACCATACGCAAGGAGGTTTTCATCTATGTCATTACTTTGTGTTTTATTTCATACATTAATGAACATGTATAGCTCCATGAGGAGCTAAACCCCTTGTGGGTATTCGGACTTGTAAATTCTAGGGTTATCATGTTTCTTTGACATTGTTATTATGCTTTTCCATTATTGATGAATAAGAATTGAGTTTCAATCTTGATTTTATTTTGCTACTGTTTTCCCTTAGATGTGACACTAGGGTTGAGAGCAATCTAGGTTTTCCTTTGGAGGTGTGACAACTCCTATAGGATTAGACTATTCAAGATTGAAGAGGGTTGAGAGGGAGAGTTGTGAGGTAGCGATGTACCCCTTTTCCTTCCGGTGTGATTTCTCCCTACCTCCGTTTCCTTGATTTATTAGCGGTCAAGATAGAGTGAAGTGCTAGGTAGATAAACTCCCCTGGGGCTTAGTTACGCGAGTAACAGAGTGAAGGGTTGAAGTGAATCCTATGCACTGGGGCTTAATCTAGACTAGGGTTCTTCCTCTTGGACCAAAAGGTTAGAACTACACATAGGAACATGTTTAATCATTAGGAATCCCTAGAACTTAATGCAATCCCACGTAGTGTGAGGTTTAGGTAGATGTACTCCCCTGGGACTTAATCGTGCGAGTGATAGAGTGAAGGGTTGTTGTGAATCCTAATACCGGGGCATAATGTTGGGGTTAGTCACGGTTGACCTTAGATTTGGGACCGTGAGTCTAAGGATTTCCTCGACTCAATTAGCATCAATAGGAAGGTATAATAGCATAGTCTTGCACTAGAAGCATAGATCCTAGAGGTAACTTGTCCGGATACCCCACTTCATTCATTGTTAAATCCTCCTTAATCTCTTTTTCTTGCACTCTCTAATCTTTCATCCCTCTCTATTTAATTTCCTGTCTTTTAGTATAGTTGTTCTCACAATTCACACACGAATCGATTATTACTTTTCCGTACTTCGCATAGTTTTAATAGTGAAATCTCATACTCTAACTCCCTATTCCCTGTGGATTCGACTACCCTCTCACCGGGGTAACTTTTATTACTTCGACAAACCCGTGCACATTCGGGGATCCTGTCAAAGCTCCTTGATGATCTCCTTGATAGCAACATTCTTCTTTCCTTGGATTTGCCTCTTAGATTTGCCTTCTCACGCTGCCTTGAAGCCCTAAGTGATGAGGGTGGTGAAAGAATGGTCAAAGACCCTCTCTTTGATGACCTAAATGTGTTTTTAAAGAGTTACGCCCCGAACCTCACAGGCTGTATGTGCAGAGTGCCCATGAGGCTCACTGTCTTTCTGCTCACAAAACTAAGGTCGGTGCTATAGTGCTTTGCTACAGTAACTAGCTACTATACTTTTGATGCAGTGCTTTTACTACAATGATCCGTCTACAGTAACTGGCTCTGAATTCTTCAGTGAGTCTCACAAGCTTCATGTGGGCACATGGAGCCTGTGAGGTTTACAACCCAACTCTTGCCAGACCCGATTCCCTCACTATAGTGCCTACAATAGTGTTCTTGCTTCAAAAACGTCATTTTTGGTGTCGATTTCTCTCCAATTGTGCTCTTGAGCTCTTTTTAGCTCCCCTAAGGCCTGTAACAAGAATATAACCAATTTAGGCAAAAAACGGGCATCAAATCATCCAAAATTGCATGCAAGCATATACAAAACTGTGTATAAATACATACATTTAGACTCTTATCAAACTTAAACTCTACAAAAAGCAATCAAAATTCAAGCATTAGCTGACTTTCTCTCTGTGCATCCTTTGCTTAATGAGTCTCCATTGAAATGTGAGCTTTGGGATGAAGAGACTTTGGTAGTCAAAGTGGAAAAACAATGTTATAAGATGTACATCGATGGAGCTTCTTCAATCCAACCAGTTGTTAGGCCCAAGATTCCATAGATCAGAGCTAGTATTGAACTTATTTTCATTACCCCAGAGGGTAGGATTTTGAGATACTCCCTTTCTCTGTTGAAGCCATCACTACAAAAATTTTACAGTTTTGCAACGGTCGAATCCATTGCAATTCCGTTGTAATTAAACATTTTGTAATGGCTTTGCAATAGATTAATGTTGTTGCTAGTTTTCTTATAGAAAATTTTTGCGATGAGAACTAATCCGTTGCAAAACTTTTGCAACGGATTAGCAACCCCCTTGCAAGGGATTAGCATGAGATCCGTTGCAAATATATTATAAATTGGTAATGAAATTGTAAGGGACTTGCAACCATTCCATTGTGAAGTCTGTTACAATTGGGTTGCAAATTTGCAAGGGATTTGCAACAGATATTTTGGTCCCAGACAAGTCCATAGCAAATGTGTTGCAAATTTGCAATGCCTTGGAAATGGAGTTGCCAAATTTGTGCCAACTCCATTGCAAAGTGGTTGCAAATTTGAAACAACTTTGCAATAGATGCATAACAAGTTCATTGCAAATCAGTTGCAAAATTTGCAATAGATTTGCAATGAATTCATAACAAGTTCCTTACAAATCAGTTGCAAATTTATAACAGATTTGTAGTAGATCCATAACAAATCCCTTGCAAATCGGTTGCAAATTTGGAACAGATTTGCAACACTATTTTTTGGCCAACAATAAATCTAATACAAATTCACTAATACCCTGTTATTATGTACCTCTACAAATTTTACAATTAACATCTTAATAAAATATAGCACACAAAAATTCTAATGTATTTAACAAAATATAACATTGTAATAAAAAGTAGTCATAGTAACATGCACAAAACAAAAAACAAACATAAAGTAGTAATGTGCACAAAAACAAGTAAGAAGCACATATAGCATTAGTAACATCCACAAAGCCAAAGGAAAATACTCATGCTATAACTATAGGCCATCATCATCATCATCATCATCCTCATCCTCATTCTCCTAATCCTCCTCATCCTCATGAGGCTGCGATGTTTGGCCTAGTCCGGACTGCATCATCATTCGCATACGCTTCCACTCATGACACATCTGTCTCATCATGTTCTTGTTTTGTTGCATCTAACTTTGGTTTTCTCTTCCAAGTCTATCATTTTTTTTTTCATGCCCTCCATCTCAGACACAATCTCTGGAGGAATCGTAGATGCTGAAGATGGTGGAGGAGCTGATATAGCACTACTACAAAATGACTCTTGATACAAGTTTGATGCGTAAGAAACAAGACCATAAACTCTCCTCTTCTTTTCTCCACCAGAAGCCTTGACACACCCTTGCGTGTGTACCCCGCAAGTGCACAGGTTGTCAAAGTAATAAAATACCCTGGTGAGTGGGTAGTCGTATCCACAGGGAATAGTGTTCAGAAACAAGTGTTATCGCTATTTAGCTATGAAAGAAGTCGATGATGAAAGAGGTATATATATATATATATATATATATATATATATATATATATATATATATATATATATATATATATATATATATATGTATATATAAATGTAAAAGAAAATAAAAGAATGCAAGAAGAGTAATAAGGGTAGGAGAGGTAATCGATATAAAGATGGGGTACTGGTAGCTTCCCCGCAAGTGTACGGGATCACCAAGTAATACCCTGTGAGTGACACAGGGGTCGTATTCCACTGGGGCCAAGGAAGTACTATTACTCACTCTTCATCTATTTTCTAGCCTACCATTCAATATGAGTAGAAAGAAAATAAAGCAAACAAACTAATTTAAACTAATCCTATGGTCTGGTAACTAACACACGGATGTGAACAATCAAGGGAGTATCAAGCATGAGAAGGGTGTGTTTGGATAAGGAATCCACCTAGGGTAGTCATTAAGTCCAAAACTAGGATGATATAAAGATGCATTGATGATAGTTGAGACCTAGAGACCCCGTGAGTAGATTAGCCCCGATCTCTCGGCGACTAACCCCTAATCCCATACGAGTGTTAATCGGAATCTCTCCGTATTAACCCACCTACGATCGCATTAAGCTCCGTGAAATCTCTAATAGTAGTAAACCTACTATCCTTCGGCTTAAACCTAGCAATGGAGGGCTACCGACACCCAATTTCTCGGTGTGTCGGCACAAGAATCCCCTTTCAATCTCTCCTAGATCTAGTACACGTGAGTAGGTAACATTTACGTGTACAACTCATAAAAGAATCACGGATTTCTCCACATATGTAATTCTAGACATGAAAGCATGAAAGATTGAATCTCAAAACAACCAACAAACTAGATTAATAACAACATCCAAAGTTGATACACAATATGAACCCTAGGGTTCATCCAAATCCAAACACAACAATAAGTTAATCCCTCATTACAAGGGACACTTAAACAACATACAAGGAAGACAAAAACATAAAAGAAGCAATGAAAACCCCCTCTAGGTTGTGATCTCCTTGAATGGATGAAGCTACGAATGATGATGCAATGGTGGTGTAGAACTTCGCACAAACTCCTTCTCCCTTGCTCCTCTCCCTCGAGTTGATGATGTGTGCTCGTTTCCCACAAAGATCGGCGCCAAAAGGTGGCCGGAAGGCCTCAAGAAGGTGTGGTGGCGGCGGCCCAAAAGGCCAAGAAGAAGTCTCCTTGTGTGCCCTAAAAACATCTATATATATTCCCGCAGTATCCCGGGGTGGATAGATGGATCCCGGGGTGGATAGGTAGGCAAAGACAAGGCAAAACTTGTCTCATGTGGGGGTGTATCCCGGGGTGGATAGATGGATCCTGGGGTGGATAGGGGGCCGTGAACCTTAGTACAAAATCACTGTCTTTTGATGCTCACGGCCCCTTATACGGCCCCGTATGATGCACTGTTCACTCTTATGCATTTCCATCATTTCCAGCCCAAAACTCCTCAGGTGCAACAGCAACTGCTACAGTAAATACGCTACAGTGCTCCAGCTACAGTGCTACGACGCCTGAATTTCATCCTTTTTCGCCCAAATTGCATTCTCGTGCTCCTCATGGCTCCCCCGTGTCCTACAACATAAATGATAGTCGATTAAGCACAAAACGGGCATCAATTCTTAACAAAATACATGCTAAGTGTACAAAATACGTATATTAAAACATATACATTTAGACACTTATCAAATATCCCCACACCTAAGCGTTTGCTTGTCCCCAAGCAAACAAATCATGAAAAATAAGGAGACAGATAAGTGGCTAAATGTATTATCTCCGGCTCGGATAAATATTAGATTCTACAAGCAATGGAAAATGATATATAGATGTTGAGTTACAATCAATAAGTACAACAAAAAGATCCTGTCTCACCTCTTAGATGTCTATACAGTGTAAGTGAATCTTTTATCTCATTTGCCCTTTCTTGGTCTAGCCTACTGACTTCAATTAGTACAGCTCTAGATGCTAATCACTCCACATACAAGAATACTGGGTCTTAAAATGCTAAGTGCTACCTCAATGAACAAGTAAGATCCTTCTAACTCCTGAATTTGAAACTAAATCCCTATTCTTCTCAAAACATCAAGTAGGCAGTCTAAGTGATCACTAGGGTTTTATTTACATGTATATTCACGTTTTTTTTTTTTTTTTCGAGTCCGCCTAACATAGACTGCACAAAAATCTTTCTGGAGGGTGCACATGCTGGTTAGGCACAAGAGCCACCCAACTACTCGATTACAGTCTACATAGACGCATTCATGCTTCATTAGCAGAGGAATACTGACATAGACTCTTTTTTTTTTTTTTTTTTTTGATATTCACCCTAGATCATGTCTTTAGACTACACTACTAGTTACAAAACTAGGACTAGCTCAATAAGGCTTAGACGTTCTTAAGAGTTCATTGAAGGATAGAACTTAGTCTTCTAAGGCCAAGTACTCAAGGTTGTGTGTTAAGCATACAAGAGAGTTAAAGTAGTCAAGTTGGCTATTCCTAGGGCATCAACAAAAAATTCAGTGCACAAGACAATACTAGAGGTGAAACAGGATTCAATAGAGCACAAAAATATGTACCTCACATCAATCATTAGTTCATGCTTGAAGAATCTAACAAGAATGAACAAAGCCATCATTGATAACACTAGCATGTAAATATGGCCATAATATATGTAATACACCCATCCCCACACCTAGTGTTGTACATTGCCCTCAATGTACACTAATCATGAATATTAAGGCAATATACACAATAATAACAATAGAGGAGGGTGAAAACGAACTTCCCCGGTTCATGTTGCACAAACGGCGATGTGTGACCCGAACATAGAGTACGGCAAGTTATACATGTCGGATCCAATCTCCATTGAATGTGGAGAAGCTCACCAAACTTCCCTTAATGCCCTACAAGGCAAAAAGGGCACATCATCATTCCACAAAATTAACAAAGGAGAGATGGGGAGTAGTCATGCAAAGACTCAAACAAAACACAAAAAGAACACACAAGCTAGAAACTAAAGTCTAAAACAACAAAACAAAATGTCCATGCTAGTCCTTGTCCATTCACAATCATGATGTCCAATTCCCTCTTATTACAAGTGTTGCTAAGGGATAACAAAGATGAGACAATGTCAGGCCCAAATACAAGAAAATCAAGGGTTTTCATGATGGGAGTGTGAAAGAATTCAAGATGTGCTACAGTAACTTCCCAAAAAAAAATATTGCAAGAGCTTCCCTTGTACATGGAGCATAAAAAATTCTTACAAAGCTTTCAAATTACTCCAAAAACCCACAAAAACAACAAACAACCAATCTCCCACAACATTGTCATCCATTCAACTTGAAAAATAGGAGAGAGGAAGAAGAAACATTCATGACCAACACCTAGGGTTTAGAAAGGGGTAGCTTAGAGGATAGGTGAAGATGATGGCAAAACTCCCAATAAATCATGCAAATTAGGTCCTTGGGAGTAGGATATTTGTGTAGAGGAAGAAAAATGAAGAAAAACAGCGAAAGAATGAGGGAAAACGGATGAGAAATGAGAGAGTTATGAAGAAAATGGTGAGGATATAGGTCCAGGACCCGTGGCATACGGCCCCTCTCACGGCCGTGAAGGGGGCCGTATGGCCTAGGCCATTTTCACTGGAATTCTCTCACTGCCCATATACGGCCGTGAGGGGGGGCGTGAGAGCTAAGCAAACTTCACTGGAATTGTCTCACGGCCCTCCAAACGGCCCCCTTAGGGCCGTGAGGACCTGGAAAAATCAGGAAATCTTTCAAAAGCAGCCCAAAACACCCAATGAAGGTCATGAAGTGATTAACAACACCTCCTACTTGAAAGTTATGCGTAAAAATTCGATCTAATGAATGGCATAACATCAAAAACATGCTTCTCAAGATATTTATCAATTAAAGCACAAAAGCAACGATGAGAAAAATACACAAGGAAAACAAGCATGGACTTGAAAGAAACACAAACATACAAACCACATTCAACTAAAAACACAAAAAGAAGAAAATGAAGAAATTTAAGCTTGGGTTGCCTCCCAAGAAGCGCTTGTTTAACGTCATTAGCTCGACGTACCTTATTCTTACCTAAGGAGGCTTGAAAATAGTGTGTTCATCCCGGCCAGAAGTTGCATAAGAACTACCAAGAAATACGAAACATACCTTCCGGGATGATGCAAATTTGGAGGCAAAGCATGAGCTACCTTTTGGCCTCCACGGAAAAAGCTTGGGCCGGGAGTTGTGCAATTTGAACTTAGGCGGATCCTTGGTTGATTTGAGCATCCTCCCCGCTTCTTCTTTGTTCCCGGCAAGAATTCCTTTGAGTACCCAACCACAAAGTTGCTTGGGCCTCCATGGAAAAAGCTATGGTCGAGAGTTATTCAAGCTCAGCACAAGTGGGTCCATGGATGGTTTCCACCTCCTACCCACATCTTCTTCCTCGACCCATGTAGAATTGCCTTGAACTACCCATAAGTGTTGTTTGGGTCTCCAAGGGAACAAATTTGGTTGAGAACTTGTCAAGCCTTGCATGGGTGGATCAATTGGAGGTTTTATCATCCTATCCACAATTTTTTTCTCAACCCCTCTTGAATAGTCAACAATTGCCCACAAAATTTGTTTAGGCCGCCAAGGAAAAATTTTTGGTTGGGAATTGTCCAAGCCCGGCATTGGTGGGTTCAAGGATGGCCTTAGCTTCCTACCCACATCATCAAATACAATTCCCGGAATTTTCTTTCTGCACTTGAAAATTATCGATTGATTCATGAAATGGTTAATGTTGAGGCAAGTAGTGTCTTCAAATGTAGTCGATTGAGCTTCTTCCACTTCCTCACATTTTTCTATGGTCATGTTGTCATCCTCCCCTCTATCTTCTTCAACTTCACCTTGAGTTGGAACATCTATCATTTGCTCACAAGGTATTGAGGGTATCACAATTGCTTCCTCAACCTCCAACACCTCAATATCAACTTCCACCTCAACTTCACCGTTGTTCTCTTCCCTTCTAGTGTCATTCTCAGATAGGTCTTCTATAGTGTGTGGCAACTTGGTCGATGTACTGGAAGATACTCCTATCTGGCTTTCCATGCTTTGAAAAGAAGGCTGGGCATTAAAATTTTTGATATTCAAGGCATCAAGTTCACCATCCGCATTCATCATGAATCTTTCAAGAACATCCTGTGTATTAAGATCCCATCCAATAAATGGTCTACTTTGAAAGACTGGAGGGTGGTAATGCCATGGTTCTTGAAAGGAGGGCTCTTGTGGCAATCCTTGGTAAGGGTGCTCCCAATGTTGAATATGATGATGTGTTGAAAAAATTTGGTGCCCTTGCCAATATGGATAGTTGTCATTATTGTGTGGATTGCACTAGCGTGCTTTCATGGCAAGGAACTTTTCTATCTTCTCTTCAAGTGCAAAAATTTTGGCGGCCAACAACTTTTCTTTGAAATCCATGGCCCTGTGTAAATAATCAAAAAATAAAATAAAAACAATAAGCTAACAAAGAAAATAAGCAAGAAGTAAAATAAATAAATATGCACAAAATGGTAAAAGACACATACAAAGAAAAATATTTACAAAGCAAATGACTAGAGCAATAGACTATGAGCTTTCCTAATATTCCTTGAAAGTCCCCGGCAACGGCGCCAAAAACTTGGTAGCTTCCCCGCAAGTGTACGGGATCGCCAAGTAATACCCTGTGAATGACACAGGGGTCGTATTCCACTGGGGCCAAGGAAGTACTATTACTCACTCTTCATCTATTTTCTAGCCTACCATTCAATATGAGTGGAAAGAAAATAAAGCAAACAAACTAATTTAAACTAATCCTATGGCCTGGTAACTAACACACGGATGTGAACAATCAAGGGAGTATCAAGCATGAGAAGGGTGTGTTTGGATAAGGAATCCACCTAGGGTAGTCATTAAGTCCAAAACTAGGATGATATAAAGATGCATTGATGATAGTTGAGACCTAGACCCCGTGAGTAGATTAGCCCCGATCTCTCGGCGACTAACCCCTAATCCCATACGAGTGTTAATCGGAATCTCTCCGTATTAACCCACCTACGATCGCATTAAGCTCCGTGAAATCTCTAATAGTAGTAAACCTACTATCCTTCGGCTTAAACCTAGCAATGGAGGGCTACCGACACCCAATTTCTCGGCGTGTCGACACAAGAATCCCCTTTCAATCTCTCCTAGATCTAGTACACGTGAGTAAGTCACATCTACGTGTACAACTCATAAAAGAATCATGGATTTCTCCACATATGTAATTCTAGACATGAAAGCATGAAAGATTGAATCTCAAAACAACCAACAAACTAGATTAATAACAACATCCAAAGTTGATACACAATATGAACCCTAGGGTTCATCCAAATCCAAACACAATGATAAATTAATCCCTCATGATAAGGGACACTTAAACAACATACAAGGAAGAAAGAAACATAAAAGAAGCAATGAAAACTCCCTCTAGGTCTTGATCCCCTTGAATGGATGAAGCTTCAAAGGTTTGTCAATGGTGGCTTAGATCTTCACTCCAACTCCTTCTCCTTTGCTCCTCTCCCTCTTGGTGATGATGTGTGCTTGTTTCCCACTTGGATCCCCGCCGAAAGATGGCCGGAAAGCCTCAAGATGAAGTGGTGGCGGCCCAAAAGGCCAAGGAGAAGTCTCCTTGTGTGCCCTAAAAACATCTATATATATTCCCGCAGTATCCCGGGGTGGATAGATGGATCCCGGGGTGGATAGGTAGGCAAAGACAAGGCAAAACTTGTCTCATGTGGGGGTGTATCCCGGGGTGGATAGATGGATCCCGGGGTGGATAGGGGGCCGTGAACCTTAGTACAAAATCACTGTCTTTTGATGCTCACGGCCCCTTATACGGCCCCGTATGATGCACTGTTCACTCTTATGCATTTCCATCATTTCCAGCCCAAAACTCCTCAGGTGCAACAGCAACTGCTACAGTAAATACGCTACAGTGCTCCAGCTACAGTGCTACGTCGCCTGAATTTCATCCTTTTTCGCCCAAATTGCATTCTCGTGCTCCTCATGGCTCCCCCGTGTCCTACAACATAAATGATAGTCGATTAAGCACAAAACGGGCATCAATTCTTAACAAAATACATGCTAAGTGTACAAAATATGTATATTAAAACATATACATTTAGACACTTATCAGGTACCCGGACAAGTTACCCTTAGGACTAATGCTTCTAGTGCAAGACTATGCTATTATACTTTCCTATTGATGTTAATTGAGTCGAGGATATCCTCAAACACACGGTCCCAAACCTAAGGTCAACCGTGACTGACCCCAACACTATGCCCCGGCATTAGTATTCACTACGACCCTTGACTCTCGTTGACCTGTCAACTAAGCCCCAGGGGAGTATATCTACCTAAGCCTAACACTACATGGGATTAGTTTAAGCTCTAGGGATTCCTAGTGATAAAACCTATTCCTATGTGTAGTTCTAACCCTTTGGTTCAGGTGGAAGAACCCTAGTCTAGATTAAGCACCAGTGCGTAGGATTCACTTCAACCCTTCACTCTGTTACTTGCGTAACTAAGCCCCAGACGAGTTTATCTACCTAGCACTTCACTCTATCTCAACCGCTAAGAAATCTAGGAAACGGAGGTAGAGAGAAACCACATCGGAGGGGAAAGGGGACGCTTCGCTACCTCATGACTCACCTTCTCAACCCTCTTCAATCTTAAAAAGTCTAACCCTATAGAAGTTGTCACACCTCCAAAGAATAACCTAGATTGTTCTCAATCCTTAGTGTCACGGCTAAGAGAAAACAATAGCACAAGATAATTAAAATTGAAACTCGAATTTAATCATCAATAATGGAAAAGCATAATAACAATGTCATAGAAACATAATAATCCTAGGGTTTACAAGTCCAAATACCCACTAGGGTTTAGCTCTCCATGGAACAATATAAAATCAATAAAGAGTTTAAGAACATATGCATGAAAACCATAAAGAAAACCCCCTTGTAGATCATTTCGATAGTCTTGTGGAGCCGCATGTCTTCTCCAACGAATTCCTTGTCAAGCCTAGGGCACACCTCGCCGAATCGATGCCGACGAAAGCTCCCCCAATAGCTATCTTCCAATAGATGTCGATGCTGATACCGTATAATCGCCTCCAAAGACCTCCAAGAACCTCTCCAAACCCTAGCCGAAAGCCCCCCAAAAGATAGGAAAGAGATAGAAGGGGAGGGTCCACCAAATAGATCTGAAAATGGGCTATTTATAGGCTGAAATCGGAGTTCCACACGCCCCTGTGGATTTTCCACACGGGCTGCAAAATTTCCACACGCCCGTGTGTTAAATCCACACGGCCGTGTGGAAATTCTGTTTTGCTGGTTTTTCGGCAGACTGTGAACAGTATTTTGCTACATTTTTTGCTACAGTGTTTTGCCGAAATACTCCCGAATTCATCGTTCTTCATCGAGGCCGTTGAATTGGGCACACAATCAATGGTAGATTATGTCGATTACTTCATTTCTCTTCATTGGCGAAATTCTCCAATCCTATACGAGTTATAGACTTTTGTGAGTGTGACTGCCCTTGTGCCCCTCCAATGGAGGTTGGCACACACCCACAAGTCTAGACTCGTGCTTTGTTCTTTGCTTGGTCCGAGAACTCCTCAACAATGGCGAACATAACCTATTTTTGCTTCTTTTTCTCTAGATCTTCTCCACAACCCTTCAATGCACAAAAGAACACAAATACACACTAATTAGTGATTAAATCTGAGAAAAGTAATGCTCAATGTAAGATAATAATACTTCGTATTACTATAACACAAGCACTTATCAAGCCTCCAAGTACATAGCATCCATATCAAGTGGTGAGGTTGCGAATCATTTGATAATGTCTGAGAAGCAATCTCATGATCATCCTTTTGTTTTTTTTCCCATCTTTTTCAATATCTTAATATAAACATCTTTGTCTCATGATCATGCCATGTTTCTTAATTTTCTTCATGTCTGTAAACATCTTTATTAGGGTTGGCAATTCAAGTCGGTGCTTCTTAACTGGACTGGTTCAACCAATAATAAGATTTTGGTAATTAAATATAATCATATAATATTATTACATGATACACGCGTTTGAAAGGATACACAAAGTTCTTAAATATTATTAAAGTTTTACAAGACCTATTAGGTTATTACTATAAAATCTAGCTCCCAAGACTAACAGCACTGAGTGCTTCATATCATTCATTAGCTTCTTATTCATTAGAGTAGAATTTTGCTTTTGAGAATAGTGTGATTAAGAAGTATTAAAATATAATCAAGAAATTAATCACAATGTTTTTCAATTTGAGTAACAAACAGAAAAGGTGAAAATATAATAGTAACTGAGCAAAGCAAACACAAAATATAAAAAAATACTAAAAAGCACTGAATGAAATGGTTGGATGGGCACCAAAAAGATATTTGACAAGAAAGCAGTAAATGTTGGGAAACAAAGGAGCAAGACCTGAGTAATACTTTTTTAGCAGGGAACTGCAACACTTATCCTTCTCAGTCCTGCCTTCATTATCTCAAGCCAAGTTTTGCTCCATGTCCGTGCACTGCACCCACAAAAAGAGAGTGAAACAATACACCAATATTGAACAAAAACACACAGAGTCCCACCACCCATAATTATTCTGGAAATTAATAATACATAAAAAAGATGATAGACTTACATGAAACTATTTATTCAATTTGAAAAAATTAATGACAGATAGCATTATAGTAAATTAAGTTGATGAGGAGTGATATATGAAACCCAAAGTTAATAAAAACTAATTAAAGAGCAAGCAAAGGAGTAATCCAGAAACATGGATAAGTTCACCTAGGACTAAAAGATTAAATAGCAAAGGAGCTTAAAGAATAAAATTTTGCCATGCAAGAAGAGGTTTGAAGCTCCAAAAGAAAGTAGGTTGGTTAAATTGCTTTGGTATGTGATGCCTGCAACTAAAACTAGTACCTAGAAGTGATCACACCTATAAAACCAACAAAATTGGTTATTCCTTATAAAAACCCAAAACTTATTAAAGATTTATACAATCCATTTCACATGGTACTCACTATAATAGTCATTAATCCCTACTTGATCATTCATAAGACTACTACAGTTAACAATTCAACATCTTATCATTGAAAGAAATTTTAATAAACATGAATCAAAGTGTATGCAAGTTTGTTGCTTGAGACGACAATATTTGAACCTCAAGAATCAAGTGAATTAGTATGGACCAGGCAAAGAAATTGGTACAAATAGTGATCAATGCTTTCATGAAATCCTATAGAAATACCAAATTTTGGATAATGGCAACTAAATACAACTAAAGATACACGAAACATGTCTTCTCCATAAATAGAACAAATCATTTGAGAAGATGTTCAGAAAATACCGGATTTTGGATAGTGGCAAACAAAATACAATATAACAAATAAGTTATATAAAAAATTTCAAAAATTTTGGCTCTTTGTTATGTCCTTGTGAATACCAAACAGGTTGCACAAAATTTGTCCTATCATGTCCTAGTTTGTCCAACCATTTATTATGCATTAATTCGTTAACAAAAAATGTGATGATGTGCTAAACTACAACCTTTAAAAATAAAAATAATGCAGGTACGATAAGCAATGCATCATATCTTTGCAACATTATCAACATACAATCATAGAATTATATAAAAAAAAATCACCAAGTAAAACAATCTCTATCAGGAGTTCATATTTCACACAAAAATAATAACTTGATAAGCGCACAAACAAGACATGATCACTCAACATAGTTTAGACATATATCCAAACAACACAAGCTATTAACTTCATAAAAGCACATAAATAAATAAATAAATCCTCATGGTTTTAATGTTTTACTGTCAAAATATATTAATATAAAAAATTGATGAAAATTTTTTTTGTTGAAAATAATAACTCATTTTTCACCCAAATTAGATACTAAGGATAATTCTTTAGAGATTTATAAAAATTATGATTTGTTCATATCATTAAAAAAAAATTATGTTATAATAAATCTACGTAAATGATACCTCACTAAGTTAAATGAGAGTGAAATAAATTTTAAATCTTATTCATATACTAATAAAAACACTCAAGTTACACTCTATGTGTACTTAATTTTGAAAGAAACATAAAATAATTAATTATTATTATTAAAGATAGAAAATTTTCCAACTGATTGTTATTAGAATAATTAAGTAGCTACTAAACTACCTATAACTATAGAATAATATGATGATTAAAATGATTATGCTATACATACATATTTAACTAATATTCAATTTATGTTTTTACCATCATATAACTTCATTTTTAAATATAATATAAAAATATTAAAGAAATATGGAAATAGTTATGTGACTAATAACCAAATTTAATACTTAATTATGAGAATACTCATGTGATTACTACTTATATATATATAACTTAGTATTTTTTTATTATCATTAATTAAATTTAGAATATCTTATTATTTATAATTATATAAATCAAAAGACATTGTATTGCACATCATCATCATTATATCAAAATTTTGACATAAAGTACATTTAATAACTCTAAAATTATATAATATAAACAAAAAAATTAGAAATTATATAAATTTTAAAAAATTAAATTAAATTAAAACCCGTAGCAACTTTGTTACAATTCTGTTACAACTTTGTAATGTCACAATTTGCAATGAAACTTTGCAATGGAATCATTCCATTTCAAATTCTTGTTGCAAAATTGTAATGCCTTTGTATACATTATTAGTCCGTTGCAAAGTCCTCGCAAAATTTCTCCCGAGCACTTCCCTCCATATTTTTTAAATGAAAATTTATGCCATTGCAAACCCGTCATAAAGTATGTTGCAAATCCATTTCAAAATCCCTCCCACTATTTTTGCAACAAATATTTTTACTCGTTGCAAAATCTGTTGCAACTATTCAATGTCGTTTCAAAGTTATTGCAAGTTTGTTGCAAAAGTGCAACATAATTCATCAGTTGCAAATATCCATTGTAAAACTGTAATTTTTTTGTAGTGTATGTACTAATAATGAGGCAGAACATAAAGCTCTTGTTGTAGATTAGAGTTAGCAATTAAAATAAGGATTCAAAACCTACACATATATGGTGACTTCCAACCCATCATAAATCAAGTTGATGGAAGTTTCAAAATCTATAAGCAAGAACTTCTTCAGTATCATCAGAGAGTTATGGAGCTAATGAAGCAAATTCCTAATGTTTAAACTGGAGAGAATTTCAAGGTCAACAAATAGAAAGGTAGATAGCTTACCAAAACTTGTAAAAGAGCTAGCTGATCCAAATCGGGAAGAGATTCAAGTCACAATTTGAAATAAGAAAATCTTGAGCTTATGTCTTGACAAAGTATTAGAGAACAAATGGCCCGTAAGAGAGGAAGTTCTAATGGTAGATGAGGATGATTGGAAGAAGCCTTTCATTAAATACTTGAAGAATAGTGAGCTTCTAGAAGAAAAGTCTTTAGTTATGTAGTTAAAGAAGAAGACAATGAGGTTTACCCTTATCAATGATGTCCCCTATAGAAGATCTTTTAATCAATTGTTATTGTGGTCTCTCACGAAGGACAAGTTCGAAGAAATTATGCATGATGTCCATTCTCGGATTTGTGGTACTCACCATTCAGGACCTAAGATGCAAGTTATGCCAATCTTATAGGCATTTCATCCACCAGCACCCAAACCCTTTGCATCCTGCAATCCTGACACACCCCTTGCGTGTATCTGCAAGTGCACGGGTCGCTCAAGTAATAAAGTACTAGTAATAACTACTTGTAAGTTATCAAATCAGAATCAAGAATATGATGAAATTAACTAAATCACAAAAAGTTGAATATCACAAGCAAGTAAGCAAAAGTGAAAACAAAGGGAAGTCTCAATCAATGAAAATGAAGCATTCAGGCTATGTTCCCCCTAGGATTCAACATTAGTACAAGGTTCACCAAGTGTTCCTAAATCGAGCTAATTAAGTCATGGAAATCCAAAGATAATATCGGTCACTGCTTCCAGATTACTGATACTAGTCCCTTATGAGTTATGAGGTCCGGGTGGAGAAATCTCTTTGTCTCAACACCTCACACCACATATGACCACAAAGCACTCTAGGGTGTCCAAAGGATGTATCCGATTCCTAAAGATAAAACTAACCCTATAAGGTCCGGGCAAAGAAATCTCTCAATATTAATACCTCACACTACATATGGTTTCTTAGAGCTTAGGGAATATGGAGATAGAATACACCAATCGTGGGGAAAGAAAACACTCCACTATCTCTTGACTCACCCTTTCAACCCTCTTTAATCTTGAGGTTCTAACCTTAATGGAGGCCTCTCTCTCACCAAGGTGAATAAATCATGCAACCCAAATCGATCAATAGAACAATCAAGCAAGCAAGCATTAAGAAAAACAAGATAAACGCTAAATTAAACTTAGGTTAAAAAGAAACACAAGGCAAATGATGCAAGATTAGAATCCTAGGGTTCACATGCCCAAATACCTACTAAGGTTTATCCCTCCATGGGGCAAATTACAAACCAAATAATAAAAGAATAGAAATCTGTAAGGTAGTGTTCGGATGGCAAAATGGAGAATGAAAACTTTAGGGAGGGAAATAGGAATGAAAACTTTGGGGAGGGGTATGGGAATGAAAACTTTGTTTGGTTGAGAGAGTAATTCATTGAGAATGAGAAAAGTAGACAAGTAATTTATTAGAAATGAGAAAAGTAAAAGAAGAAGATAACGAGTAATTACGTTTGTGCCATTAATATAAACAAATAATACTAAATAATATAACGAGTTTTTGTTTAATAATAAATAATTTTTATTTATAACAATATTTTGTAGTATTCATGTTAATTATTATAATTAACTAATTAAATTAATCATTTAGTTATAAAATATTTAACTATGCTTAAATATTTAATTAAATTTCTCACTTTAAGATTTAATTAGTATAATTAAAGGTTAATTAATTAATTTTCTTTATTTATAAATATTTAAAATATCATTTACTAATTTAAATATTTAAATTAAATATCTAAATAACATATCTTCATTTACTAATTATTGGAATTAATTATTCTAATTATTAATTAAATTAATATTTTTTAATAAAAAAATGGATTGGGGTAAAATAGAAATTTCCATGAAAAAATGGCCATTACCGCCAAAATTTTATTTATTTAATATACAACTATTATCTAATTATTATAAATTACTTATATATATATATATATATATATATATATATATATATATATATATATTGGGAGAGGGTAAAATGCACATTCCATGTCCATTACCCCCTCCCTTCCCTTCATTCCCCCCAAAATTGGGGGAATGATGATCACACCCCATGAAGGGTAATCATAGCCACCAATGCACACCCAAGCATGGGTGTGCATTGGGATTAGTAAACATCCCCCTCTAGAGGGGAATAATTACCTCCATCCAAATGGATGACAAATGCCATGGAAATAAACCCCCTTGAATTCATAATGATGACCTTAATGGGTAGCTTCAACATCTTGATGGATTCCTCTCCGAAGCTAGGTCGTTGGTGGCTTCCTTGCTGCTATGATGAAGGGAAATCAATCAAAGTTGGTGAAGAAGCATTCCCATGGCTGCAAAGACCTTCTCTCCAAAACCTAACCGCCTTACCTCTCCAAAGAATAGGGCAAATCAACCTTTTAAAATCAATGACTCTTGTCTGTCACGAGCGTCAACCTGCTAGGGTGGACTGCCACACGCCCTAGTGCGCTACAGATTTTTCCACATGTAGTAAATAGTATTTTCTTGGATAATACTTCCAAAATTCTCCTTCTCTTGAGACCGCACTAACGGGCACTGGCCTGCATGGTAGGTTATGAGGCTTCTTGTCAACAAAGCATCATTGGGAATGCTCTTTAAGTCTTCTCACAGTCAGGACATGAGAATGTACTTGCCTTTGTGCCCTTCCAACTCAAAATCTAACTTGAATTCTTTTGGAAGTTGGCACACACCCCCTATATACTATACTTGTGGCTTGATCCTTGTGTTGCATAAAAGACACTCAAATCATGCCTTCATGACCTATCTTTGCTTCCTTTTCTCTCTAAAAGCCTTCACAACCCTATTTTCCCAAAGAAATACCAAATACAATTTATGAGATATAAAACATGATAAAAATGATGCTCAATGCATGTAAAACATATCAAGAAATATGCTCACTCAAGTACTTATCAAATCCCTTCGTAGCCTTTCGAGATGTGGGGAACTGATGATATAGGCCCTATCGAGTCTCCATCATCACGAAGGTATTATTTTATATTAGTTGCTAATAAGTGTCTAAATACATCACTTTTCTTATATATATTTTATTCACTTTCATGCATATTTCTATGACTCTGATGCCCTTTACGCATTTTATTTGTTACAATTGTTTCAGGACATCAGAGGACCATCTAGTGCATGAAAGAGCTTTGTTTTGGCATTGATCGAAGAATTTATTGAAGCTCACACGCATCCTTTGGTTTCGGACAAGAAAAGAGTGGATTTTAGGCACCGTTCACTGTAGCAGTTGTTACTATAGCAATTTCACTGTAGCACTTTTAGTGTGGCAGTGTGCTGCCAGTGTGCGGCCTGTACAGAGGAGATAGAGAGGTGTGCAGGCTGTGTGTGGCCGGCACATAACCTGCACACACTCAGGCAGAACATCAATGTTTTGGTTATATAAGGGCTTCTAGGGCTTTTGGGAGACTTGTCTTTGGCCACCATCCCCTCCATCCTTGTCCATCATCATCTCCACCACCATCTCCACCATTCTCCACTATCATCACCAAATTGGAGAGGTGATTTGAAGAGCAAAATTCAAGGGTAGAAGAAGGGTTGTACTCAAGGAACACATCAAGGAGCTTGATCGACGCGGATCCGGCAAGCCTTCTTCACCACCTTCTTGCCCACATCCGAGGGAGTTTCTTATGAGCATTTTCATTGATTATTTTGTTTGTTCTCTCTTTTGATGTGGAACTAGACTCCCAAGGCCACCGGGCTCCGGTGAACCTTGGGAGGAGAACTTGTATCCATGGATGATGATTTTGTTTATGAATTAATGTTGGTTTGTTGCTTAGTTTCATTCTATGTGTACTTGATTGTTGTGAATCGCATGAGAACTCTGTGATTTATCTTGTCGATTGTACTTGGATCCGTGGGATGCAACCATGTATTAGATCCACATAGATTAAAAGGGGATTCAATGTACCGGTATATCGAAGGTTCCGGGTGCTGGTAGCTCCCTGCGAGCTTTAGGGTGATTCTAGCTGAGAGCGAGCATTAGAATTACCCTAGGCAAGACTCCCTGTTCCCAATGACATCGTAGGGGTATCGTTCGGATGGAGGAACCCGTACTAGATTAGGGCTACACCACGAAGGTTCCGAGGTAGTCGACATCCGAATCTAGCGGACCAACTCTAGCCAACCTTGAGCCTTGATGACTTGACCGCAAGCGCACGGGTCGCCAAGTAATACCCCTTGCGCAAGCACGAGAGGGTCGTATTCCCAAGGGCCAAGAAACTACTATTACTTCCCCTTCATCTATTTCCTAATCTAGCAATTCGATTATCAAGCAATAATTACAAAATGGAGAAAGAAATAACTATAATGAAATCCGGGCTACTATAACACACATTTAGCAAACAAGGGAGAATCAAACATGCGAAGGCGTGATTTGGACAACGAATCCCCCTAGGGTTGTCATTAAGCCCTGAATTTAGGATGAAATGTTATGATGGTAGTTGGGCCAAGAGATTCCTAAACTAGGTCACCCCGATGGTCACGGTGATAACCCCTAATCCGGTATGAGTATTGGAATACGGAATCACTTCCGCCCAAATCCTCACACGATTGCCTTACGCCTAGGGAAATCTCAAATTAGGGTCAAACACAATATCTAGGTTCAACCCTAATTGTTGGAGGGGTACAAATACCCGATGGTCACGGCGTATTCGTACATGTATCCCTTCCAAGCCTAGTGTGTCTAGTACAAGGGCGATGGTCACGCAACCAAGTACAACCTAGAAGTTGAAATACAGAGTTCTCATGCAAATCAACACATCAAAGTACACAAGGCTTGAACCACAAACTACAATATTGCATAAAAGAAATACAACATCACACAATGCATCAATAAAGATGATCATCCAAATTACAAACAATCAACCCCAAAGTTCATCGTGTCCAAATCACAAATAAGTTAGTTCCTCATGAAAGAGGACAACTCATACAACTCCAAGGAATAACAAAACAAGAAATGAAGCAAGAAATACTCCCTCTAGCCTTCGAACCCCTTGGATGGATGAAAACCTTGAAGATAAGCCTCAATGTCGTGGATCTTCCCTCCAATATTCTCCTTCAATGTTGCCTCCCTCTTGGTGAAGCTTTGTGCCGTAGATCGCCAGAAATCGCCACCAAAAGAGGTGGGGCGGCGGCCCAAGAGTCTCCTCCAAAACTCTCCCAAAAGTCCCCCCTCAAAATGATCCAAAAAACCCTTAAAAACCAATTCCAGCGAGCTATGTGGCCTCTCATGAGGCCCCGCATGCGGGGAGAGAAAGTTTCCGAGAAATTCCGAAAATCGCGTAAGTTGCTACAATGCCACTACATTACCATGCTACAGTAAAACTTCTACAGTACCGTATGCGGCCTGCAATGCGTCCGCATGGTAACCCGCATGAACCTCCAGACCACGCCGTTTCTTCAAGTGTTCGTGCTACAGTGGTTGCTGCAGTACCGTGGCTCGAAAATAGTGTTTTCCTTGCCAATTTCTCCTTAAATCATGTTGTCGAGCTCCCCACGGTAACTTTTGTACCTGTAACACGAAATAAACCAATTTAGACCGAAAACGGGCATCCACACATACAAAAATACTCGTTTTATATGTACACATACATGAATAATACGTACATTTAGGCGTTTATCAAGCCTTAATTCCCAAATTCATCCTTACTTGTTTTTCTCCCGAGGGGATCCTCGCCCGAGGCATCTTGTGCTCATTGTTACTTGCTATCTTCATTTGCCAACATGGTGTGCCTTAGTCCATTTTGTTTATAGCTTTTATTTTATTTATTTTTGTATTTGTGTTTTATACTACAACTCTTGATTGGTAGACTAGATAGTGATACCTAGGAGGAAGTAATAGCAGATCTTGGTGCCCTTGGGAATACGACCCTCTCATGCTCGCATGAGAGGTTATTACTTGACGACCCGTGCACTTGTGGCCGGGGGAGTCGCGTGCTCGCTCTTTAGCTTGTCGCGCACTCGTCCCATCTGCTACCACTGACTACTTTTCATGTTGGGTTGAAGCTATTCCTTTAAAGAAAGTAAAGGCAAAAAGCATCATCACTTTTTTCAAAGATCATGTGCTATACAAGTTTGGAACATCAAGGAGAATTATTTCTAATAACTGGCGAGCATTCAAAATTTTCAAGGTTGGGAAATTTGCTCAGCATCACAAAATAGATTGGAGAAACTCCCTTATTTATAATGTTAAAGCGAATAGTCTTGCAAAAGCCTTCAATAAAACGTTATCCAAGTTATTAAAGAAAGCAATTTCAAAAAGTAAAAGAGATTGACATGAAAAGCTCACTGAAGTCCTCTTGGCATACCGCACAACTTACTGAACACCAACTCAACCAACGGCATATTCATTGGCTTTTGGAGCTGAAGCTATCTTACCACTTGAAGTCTAGATTTCATCTTTGAGGATTGTCTTTCAAAATGAACTCACCAATGAAGATAGATTTTGCTTGTGGTTGGATGAACATGACACCTTAGATGAAAGAAGACTTAAGGATCAACAAAATCTTGAAGTCTATAAAACACGGATGGCAAGAGCTTGCAAAAAAAAAATGGCTCACATTCAAATATTTGAGAAAGGAGAGATGGTTTGGGTGTTAAGAAGGCCAATTATCACCAACAAGCACGCCGAGGACAAGTCCAAGCCAAATTGGGAGGCTCTGTATATTATCAAAGTTGTCTAAGAAGGAGGAGTTCATCAACTACTTGATGCTGATAGAAGAAGACCTATGCTACCCATCAATGAACATTTTTTCAAAATAATATTATCCATGATGTACTTGTAATCCATGATATTAAAAAATGGAGGCAAAATGGACTTTTGTTTGTCTATGACAGAACATCCAGTGCTCTTATTCGAGTAATTTGGTCAAAGAAAACTTCTATGCTTCTCAAGGCAAAACATGGGTTCTATTACGTTGTTTCCATTTTCAAATTGAATAAAAACATGGTAAAAAAAAATCTTTTCTTTGTCTATGATCTAACGTCCAGTGTTCTTCTTTGAGAAATTTGGTCAATCATTATGTATGCTTCTTGAGGCAAAGATGAGTTTCATCATATGGTTTCATTTTTCAAATTAAATGAAGAAATGTTGGGATAAATTCTCAAATCCACATCAAAACATCAATTGATTTCACTATTTTATCCAAACGCATATTTCCAAAAAAACCATAAAAAAAAAGAAAAAAAGAAAAAACAACAACAATAACATCAATGGTTGTTGAAGGTGAAATCTTCATATTCAACTGCTATTAATAATTCGATCAAGAGATTCATTAGATGTGAAGATCATCTTTGATTCAATCCCCCAAGTGTATAGGGTCGCCAAGTAATACCTCGTGCAAAGACACAAGGATCATATTCATCGGGTTAAGGATCTACTATTATTCCTTTGCGTCTACTTGCTAGCCTAACTCTTAAGTGAGAGAATCTACTTAACTAGATACCAGAATTCAAATAAAGATTGGCACACAATGAAGATAAAGGAATGAGGCTGTGAACACAACAATGGTATGCAAAAGGCCATGGATGTGGATCCCCTTAGATAGTCATCATAATACAAGGATGAAGAACAAAAGATGCATAGGTGATTTGGATCGAGGGATTTTTAGATTAGATCAACCACAATCTCTCGGCAGTTGAACCATAATCTCATATGAGTGTTGATTGGAATCTCTTCCATATCAACACTCCTACAATTGCATTAAGAACAAGGAAATCCCAAAATAAGAGTGACTCCTTCTAGGTCTACTCTTAAGACTTGGAGGACTGCCAACATCCAATCTCTCGGCATGTCGATACACGCAACCCCTTTTAATCCATTCAAGATCTAATACATGTGAGTAGATCACATCGATGTGTATAAGTCACAAAAGAATTATGGATTTCTTCATACGTAATTCTAGCATGAAGACGCAATGGATTAAATCACAAATCAAACTCAAAAAAATACTTAAGTAGCAATCATTCAAAATACATGATAAATCCCCCAAAATTCACCAACATCCGGTGGCCTTGGGGGTCTAGTGTACCATCAAACAAATGCAAACAACAATATAAATCAAAATACAAGAGAAGTTCATAAATGGCACTCCCTAGATGAAAAATTAATGAAGATGAGGTAGATTGGGCTAAATAACGCTTCCCTAGCCGAAGGTCGCTTCCCGGTCCTAAGACCCTCTCTCTCTCTCTTTCCAAAGTGGTGGATCTCCCCTTTAAAGGATGATGCTTTGAAGCCTCAAAAGTGCTTGAAATCACATTGAAAGATTACTACCATTTCTAGCTTTTCTCTTCTAATGGTGGCCAAGAACCCTTTACCAATCCTAAAAGACTACTTTTATACTCCCTAAGCCATTCGGGCCATATGGAGGCCGTATGAAGACCGTACAAAGCCTAAAATGATGAATTCCTGCTATATAACAGTGTCAATACCAGGGGGCATACAGGTCCTATAAGGACCTGTATGGGGCTGTATGAGTTAGGCAAAAGTTTTTGTCTCAAAAAATCTCTCGGTGCTACAGTAACTTCTGCGGTGGAATTGCTACAATACACCTGTTGCATTGATCCGACTGTAATGATTCTGATACAGTGTTGCACAACCTGTTCTACTACAGTGATTCAACTACAGTTAATCTATTACAGTAATGCACAACCTGGTTTTCTCCTTCTTTTTTCCCTAACTGTATCCTCATGTTCCCCTATAGCTTCTTTGTGCCCTACAAAGAAAATAACATATGATTAAGCACGAAAAGGGCATAAATTCTTAACAAAATACATGCTATGTGTATAAAATACATATAAAATAATACATATGTTTAGAAAGTTATCAATCTTCAATAACCATAAAATTTTAATTAGAGAATTAGAACATGATGCACGTAATCTGGGTGACTAGAAGTAATGTTAGAACTCAGATAGTTTCTAGGAAAAATTAAAGATTCAAGCCAAAGTTCAGACATTTGAAATCTTTGCTGAGGCTTTTAAACATGCTAACCTTGGGTGTGAATGATGACAATCACACTTCAATCTCAAATCATAAATTGGAAATTTTGTCTCTTTTCCATTTATCAATATATGCTCTAAGAAGAAGATGGAAATATCATGTTAAGAGCTTGTACTCCTCTCTCTTAAGTATTGCGTGAGACAAGTACGAGGGTGGCATTTGTTTATATAGGTTTTCTCGTAGCTTTAATTTTTCCATTGTTAAAAAAACAGGTTGATAAGTTAAAGAAAAATGAAGGAAATAACAAAATTACCCAAAAAAATAAATAAATAAAAATAAAATAAATTATGCCTGGCAAATTCAAAGAACCTTACGAGCTTGCTTATGCCCGTAAGAAAGATTCAGATCCAATTCAGAGAACCTTACAAGCAAGGCTTACACCTGTAAGAATGCCTGTAAGGACCATTCATAGGAGCTTACGACCACAGTTTATTACAGTAAGGGTCGTCGCAAGAAGCAGAATAGTATAGTTTATGGTTGACACACCCCTTGCGTGTGTCCGCAAGTGCACTAGTCATTCAAGTAATAAAGTGTACCCAACGGGTCGAGTAGTCGAATCCACAGGGAACAGGGTTACTAGTACTAACTGCTTTTCTACTATCTAACCTAATGAATAAGATGATGTGATGATCTAATGTGCAAACAAATGAATACCAAGACGAATATGCAAGGGTAAAATAGAGGGCGATCTCAATTAGTGGAAGTGGGGTATCCGGGCGATGCTCACCTGGGATTCAAGTATTAGGTACTGGGTGTACAAAGTGTTTCTAGAAAGAGTAGGTTAAGTTATGGAATCCAAAGATAATCAGATCCTGCCTCCAAGTCACCGATACTAATCCCCTACGAGGTCCCGGTGGAGAAATATCTCAATCTCAACACCTCACACCACATACGACCACATAGCACTCTAGGGATTCCATAAGATGTATCCAATTCCTAAGAATAGACCTAACCCTACTTCTAAGTGAAAGGCCCCTAACCCCCTACGAAGTCCCACTATAGAAATCTCTCAGTCTGAACACCTCAAACCACATATGGTTGCTTAGAACCTAGGGATACGGAGATAGAATACACCAATTGGAGGGAAAAAGTGATGCTCCACTATCTCATGACTCACCCTCTTAACCCTCTTTAATCTTAAGGTTCTAACCCAAATGGAGACCTCTCTCTCACCAAGGTAAACATATCATGCAAACCAAACAACCATAAGATCAATAAGGTAAGCAAGCATTAAGAAAACAAGATTGAAACTCAACCAAACTCAGATTAAATAGAAACACAAAGCAAATCCACACAAGATTAGAATCCTAGGGTTCACAATCCCAAATACCCTCTAGGCGTTTAGCTCTCCATGGAGCAATATACAAAACAAGCAATCAATAAATGAAAGTATGCAAATGCCATAGAAATAAACCCCTCCCCCTGTAGCTGTACTGATGGCCTTGATGGATAGGTTCAACTTCTTGATGGAATCCACTCTGAAGCTAGGGTCGCCGGTGGCTTCCTTGATGCTATGACGGAGGAGGAATCGATCAAAGTTAGTGAAAAAACATATCCTAAGCCACAAAGAGCTCCTCTCCAAACCTAGGTACCTCACATCTCAAGAACCGCACAAAAGATCTCCAAAGAATAGGGTAAATCATCCTTTCAAACTCATGAACTCATGTTTGTCATGTGCCTCCATCTGCCCGGGTCAACTGCCACCCGCCTGGGTGGGCTACAGATTTCTCCACCTGCCTAGGTGGAATTTTGACCCAGTCGGGTGAGCAGTCTTTTCCTACAGTGTTGCTGCATTGTTTTGCTGCAGTACTTTGCTAAAGTGCTCCTCATGAACAAGGTTCCAAAACTATTCTCTTGAGGCCACATGGACTAACACATGTCCGCATGGTAGGTTATGAGGCTTTTTTGTCATCTAATCATCATTAGAAACGCTCTTGAAGTCTTCACATAAGTCGAGACATAGGAGTGTGACTACCTTTATGCCCTTCCAACTCAGAATCTAGCTTGAATTCTCTTGGAAGTTGGCACACATCCTTATGTGTATGAGCTCATCTTGTGTCTTGATCCCTATGTTGCATAATAGACCCCCTAAATGTGCCTTCATAACCTATCTTTGCTTCCTTTTCTTCTCTCAAGGTCTTCGCAACTCTATTTGTACAAAAGAACACCAAATGCAATTTATGAGATATAAAACACGATAAAAATGATGCTCAATGCATGTAAAACATATAAAGAAATATGCTCACTCAAGCACTTATCCATCCAGCCTTTACGACCGTATGTTAGATAGCAACACAAACTAAAGACCTTACGGATGTGGCATACGACCATAAGCATTTTTGTAAGGCTCATGACCATCTCTTCCAGCTCCCTTACGGCCTAGCCCTTACGCCCATAAGCAGCCCATAAGTAGTCAAGTATAAATAGAACTTATGAGGGTCTTTAGGCCATTCTCTATTCTTTTGGGGTTGATTCTTTAAGGTAAGGTTCAGGAAGAAAAAAGATGAATCTCCAGTACTTTAGAAGCAATTTTGGGAGGGATTTGAATCTACATTCAAGGGGATTGAAGATCATAGCCATCAAGCTCACCTTGGCAACATGCGTAGAAGCTTCTTCGTCGATTCTTCATCTTAGGGATTAAAAGGGGTTTTTTCATGGCTTTCATGTTTTCCTCCATTCATTGTATCTTGAATGCTTGCCCTCCATTAATGGAGAGATAATTTGTAGATGTTTGGGTATAGTTGAACTCTAGGGTTTATTTTCCTAGCTTTAGTTGTTGCATCTTTGATGATTTAATTGATTCCTTATTTACAATGCTATCTATTTGAGTCTAATTGTGTGATTGAATGCTTGATTGCTAAAGAGGCGAAAGCCCTAGCTATCATACCTTGTATTGCTATGTGATGTGAAGAAATTTCTACCTAGCATAGACTTACCGCAATTTAAGAGGATAGTGGGTACACCTATGATTAGGTTATCTAGGAGACTTTGTCTCCCATAATCCTTCTGAATGGATTGATGATAATTTCTGAGCTCTTTGCAATCATGTGGAGTAAATTTTAGGAGAAATCTCATTTCTGCTATTATTCAGATTAGGGATAATCTCTCTTTAGGGGGAGATTATCTACTTAAGAGGTTATCATTAGTCTACAACAAGGTTTCATAGAGTGTTAATGCGATTATGTGGATGTCTGTATTAGCTCTGCACCTATTCAGTTACACTTCGCCTGAGAAATCGAGGTTTTGTATATTTTTAGAAATTTTCTAGGTCAAATAGGATTGCATGTTTAGACAACCATTATCATGTACTTCATAACTATAGAGGGATGCTATGCCCGAACATCATTTTCTTCCTTGATTTCTCTCCTATTATTTCCCTTATTTTCTTGTTTTCATTTCCTCTTGTTAATACACAAAACTCTCCACTATTCAGTCTATTTTTTGTATCTAGAGTTATTACTAGTATTCACTTTCTTCCATGTGAACCGACACTCTACACTTATACACACTTTATTACGCGATCGACACGTACACTTGCATCCCTATCATGTTGTGTTTCTCAATTAAGGGCCCTGTATGCTATTTTGACTGAGAATATGCCTCTATTTTCTAATCTTGAAGCCCATGAATCCTTATATATTCTATGAGACAATTGCATTATGAGCACCTTTACTACATCTTCTTGATTTAGGAATTAAGCAAGTGCATTTATATCCCATTGCCTACTTTCACTTTGGATCAACTGAGCCAACATCAGTGTTGTATTCTCCGGCTATGGTGTTGTGGTAACATATGAATTGCCATCTGAAAGCCAAGGGTCTATAAGCACATTAATAGTCTCTCCTCCCCCAACTCTACAAATTGCACCATTCCTAATAATATGTTGGGTTACAAATATATTTCGCCATGCATAACTAGGATTTTGCCCCAATGAGGCATTAAGAAATGATGTGTCTAGGAAATATTTTGCCTTGAAGAGCTTATTAAGAAGTGAGTTTCATGCTGCTAGTAGTCACCATCCTGTCTTTGCCAAGAGAGCTAGGTTTAGGCTATGCAATTTTCAAAAGCCATTCCTCCATTACCTTTACTAGTGCAAAGCGTTTCCCAGTTTGTCAAGTGGATACCCTGATGATTTGCATTATTTGATTGCCACCAGAATGCTTTTGGCATACGCTCTAACTCTTCTCAAAATGTGGAAGGAAGCAAGTATATTTTCATAACATAATTTGGAAGGGCTTGAGTGAATATTTTGAGTAGTATTTCTTTACCTGCTCAGGATAGTAAGCTTTTGTTCCATCCTTGTATTTGTCATTCTCACCCTATCTTTGATGAAACCAAAGATCTCTTTCTTTTTGTGTCCAATTAGTAGTGGCAATCCCAAATACTTCTTTGATGGTTGATTATTTGTTAATCTAATGATTAAACATAGGGTTTGCTTGGTGTGTTAAGGAGTGTTTGTGCTAAAGACTGGTGATGATTTGTGAAGGTTGACTAGCTACCCTAACTCTCTACCATAGATATTTAAGATCCGCTTCATTGTGGTTCCTTCTGTTGTTGATGTGTCTAGAAAAAGCAAACAGTCATCTACAAAAAAATAAATGCGTTAGTATTGGTGCTCCTCATGCAATCTGGCAGCCATGCAGGAAACCGTTGCTTCTCTCATGTTGGATGAGAACTTACAGGCCCTCAGTAGCTAGAATGCAAATATAAGGTGAGAGAGGACATCCCTGCAGTAATCTTCACTAGGGTGCAATGGTATCAAGTTAGTTTCCATCATACAAGACATTAAACTATACCGTTGTGATGCACATCATGATTAGATTCAACCATTCATTTGCAAACCCAATTGACTGCATGACCCGCCAAATAAACTCCCACTCCATTCAGTCATAAGCCTTTACCATTGATGATGAGCGAGCGATACACTAGAAAGCGACACACAACTCCCCGGCCGCAAGTGCACGGGTCATCAAGTAATAAACCTCTCACTCAAGCATGAGAAGGTCATTTTCCCTAGGGTCCCAAGATCTGATATTACTTCCTCCTAGGTATCACTATCTAGTCTACCAAACAAAGATTGTTGTTTCAAAAATAAAAATATGAAAATAAATAAAATAAAGAACTATAAACAAAATGGACTAAGGCACACCATGCAAGAGATCTAAAAGGCAAGTTGCAATGAGCACAAGAAGCCTCAGACAAGGATTCCCTCAGGAGAAGAACAAGTAAGGATGAATTTAGGAAATCGAGTGCTAGGTTGGCTAGGTTTGATCTGCTAGACTCAAGAGTCCACTACCCCGAAACCTCCGTAGTGTAGCCCTAATCCAATACGGATTCCTCCATCCAGTAGATACATCTATGATGTCTTTGGGAACAAGAACTCTTGGTTAGTGTAATTCTAATGCTCATTTTTGGCTAAAATTACCCTAACCTGGCAGGGAGCTACCGGCACCCAGAACCTCAGGTATACTGGCACATTGAATCCCCCTTCAATATTTGTGCGACATAATACATGCAAGCATCCCGCCATACATATACAATGCATGAAACAAAACCTACGGAATCCATCCATTGTAGGTTAAACATCAAAACAATAGATTGAAATCAAACAAACATGCCAACATTCAATTAACAAAAGAAATCAATCATCCAAACAAGTTCTTCTCCCAAGATTCACCGGATACCCGATGGCCTTGGGAGTCTAGTTCCACATCACAAGGAGAGTATTCATAGATAAAACAATACAAAAGCTCATAATTAACTCCCCTAGGATGTAGGCTAGAAGGTGGTGACAAGAGCTCATCGAATTCACGCAGTCGAACTCCTCAATGTTCTTCCTTGAGTGTGACCTTCTCCCTACTGAGTTCTTGCTCTTTAAATCGCCTTCCAAAGTCCCTTCTCTGGCCGATGAACTACTCCGGTGATGGTGGTGGAGAATGATGGAGATGATGGTGGAGAAGAATGGAGAAGATGGTAGCCAAAAGCCCCCACCAAAAAAACCCCTAGATTGGCTTTTAAAAGCTTCAAGAGAATGTTTTGCCCGTGTGTGTGCGGCTAGTGTGTGGCCACACACCACACTGTCTCCTTTGTGAGGGCTGCACATTGCTACAGTGAAATTGCTACATTAATGTGCTACAGTGCCCACTTCTACAATGATCGATTTATGAAAATCGGCTCTATTTTTACCCTAAGCCTGAGGATGTGTGTGAGCTTCGATAAATTCTTTGATTTATGCCAAACAAAGCTCAATAACACTCTAGATGATCCTCTAACATTCTGAAACAATAATAATAAATAAAAAGGATAAAAGACATCAGAGTCATAGAAATATGAATGAAAGTGCATAAAATATATATAATAAAAGTGATGTATTTCGACACTTATTAGCCATGCCTAGTTTTAGTGCCATTTACCCTGTTTTCCCTCTCCTCTTCCTCTTTAGAAAATGCATGACCTCATCTGCAACAAGGATGTTGTCTGTAATAGATTGATTTGAGATAAAAAGCACTTTGAGTATATAGAATCAGACCCTCTTTCCTGGTGGCACGCTTGATAACCCTCTTGCATGGTGGCAAGCTAGTTATATTTGCTAATTTGATAACAACACTCCCCCCCCCCCCCCCCCCCCCCCCTTATGGAACCTCATCTGGAGTCCTGAATGGTGGATCATTGGGTTGCCATCTCTTTGGAAGAGGATTAAGATGCAGTACTAAAGTATGGCCAAGGAGAAGGCTCTATTGACTACAATCTTTGTATTTTAGGGCAGTTTCTCACTAGCAAAACAATACATTTTGCCTCTATGTGTTAGGTCCTAGCTTCAGTCTATCGTTCGGTGAAGGGAGTGGATATAAGAGAAGGACCGAAGGAAGCATCAAGCCCCCTCTATATATTCCAAAACTTCTATGAGCTAGATGTACATTGAGTGCTGGAAAACGAACTATGGACTTTTGACAATCACCTTCTCCTCTGCTGATAGCTGAAGTAAGACGAGTAGCTACACTACATTAACCTCCATGAAGCATACTTCTATGTCTAGCTTCATGATGCTCTAATAGGGCTTATGTCAAAAAGGGTACGCAGAGATATAAGGAATCAAATAGGGCATTACATTACATCAGATATCAACAACTTTGCAGGAGTTTGGCATAACTACCTCAGAATACCAGCTTCACTAGATGTTCGAAGGCTACTTAAGAGACCTATGAAGATCAAGAGGCAAGGTGGAGAACACAGTTTGATGAATTTTCGGTATGAACGATTACCAACTTTTTTGCTTCTTCTATGGGAACATTGGACATAGTGAGAGATTGTTTAAGCAGATGTATAATTCTCGCAACCCTGAAGCTAAGAGAGCTTACGGCCCCTTCTTGAGAGCACTTGGACGTCAGCAAGTGGTGAATATTAGTGAACGGTGGTTGTGATCGTCTACTCCAGGGATAAACGAGCAACGCTCCAGTCAAGGAAACGGAGGGAATCCTAACATAGTAGACCCAACAAAGATGTGACCCACTACAGAGACAAGATATAAAATACACAGTATGACTAAAAACAGTTGGCACAAGAATGCCTTAGAACCCAATGTGGCTCCTCAAATTGATCACATAGCCCTTGAATTACCTACAAATGTGCATGCAGAAAGGCCTCATATGGATGAACTAGTCTTCTTAGACCCAAAACAAAGACGAACTTTCAAAATTGGCGAGTGTTCCACATCCTACACCAATATGAATCAGCTTCCTATTGAAAAAAAAAAAAAAAAAGAAATCCTGCAACAAAGACACCCACATGGGAAAAACACATGAATATTTGGTGGGACCGGGTGAACAGGCCCACCAAGAGCCATGAGTATACTTAGTTGGAACTATTCTGGGCTTGGCAACCCACGGACAGTTCAAGTCCTTCTGGACTTAGTCAAAACAAAGAAGCCAAACTTTGTGTTCTTAATGGAAACGTGTTGTACTCGGAAAAAACTATAAAGCTTAAAGAACAAAATAGGAATCGAAGGGATGTTTGCAGTGGATTGTGAATGACGAAGTGGTGGTCTTGTACTATTTTGGAACTTCTCCCATGGTATCTCCCTACTGGATTACTCAAAGCGCTTCATGGATGTGGAGATCTAGATTCTAGCCAGGGGTCATTAGAGATTAACAGGATTCTATGGTAAGCTAGTTAGAAGCAAAAGACAACTATAGCTATACTCTCCCCAAGTGTATGGATCATTATAAGTAATAAAGTGGTACCCCACAAGATGGTAGGGTTGTCAAATCTCAGGGACTGGACTTCTAGTACTAGTTGATCCTCTAATATCTAGTTAACTGGAAAGGTGATGAAGGTATTAACTACTACAAGAATAAGAACAAAGGATGGAAGAACGAAGTAGACTAGGGTTGAGTGTCGATAGCAGGAGGACAATGCCCGGGATGATCCCTAAGTGCCTAAGATACTGACTTGAGTCTAATACCTACTAGGGTATATTCTAAGATCTTTGTGGGTGCTCAAGAGCAATGTTGCACCTACTGCTATCAAATACACCAAGTTCTGCAAGTATAACTACAGGCTTCATACACGCCAAGTTTTGCAACTACGCTAGGTAATCGCAACTATGGTAATCCACACACACCAAGTTTTACACAGGCATCTACACAAATCAAGCATGCCAAGTTATACAAACACATGAATAAACACAAGAAAACAATAGAACTCCATAGGCATTAGAACTCAAGTAGTAAAAGTATCAAAACATCAAAGTTCACAATCCCGGGGCACCGCGGAACGGTTATCCCCTCATGAATTCATACAAATGAGAGAGAATAACAAGCATAAGGAAAAGAGACATCTAGACTTCCGCTATTTACAAAATCTCCTCAAATGTACTTCAAAAGCTCCATAGAATGAGCAACTTCACTCCTCCGGCGTCTCTAACTCACCCTGGCCTCCTTAGCTCAAGTGGTGGTGGCTAATCATCATTCTTTCGAAGGTTTCTCAGCTGGAGAAGAAAACTCCCGAACAAGAGATTTTGAGAACCCTTAAGTCTGGGCATTAAAAGGGATTTTTCGGGCTCAACACAGTCATGCTTAGACTGTGCTTTTCTTGAAGCTTCTAAGTGAAAAGGGTAAGTGCCATCCCGAGGGAATCACAGGGAGAGCATGATCGTGCTCCACCCATGCTTAGCTTGAGCACACCCATGAAAGGAGCACGCAAACCGTGCTTCCCCTGAAAGTATAGGACCATCTTTTCCTAAAGTAACCACGGGTAGAAAACACCCCCGTGCTACGCCAGTGCTCTCGCTGACAAACAGGGAAATCCCATACCGAGGAAACCATAGGGAGATGGCACACCCGTGCTCTGCCCGTGCTCGCATTGGACACTTAGAAGAATTGTCTTCATTGGTTGGTTTTTTCCCTAATTTCACTCCGTGTGTGTTATGAGCCCTAAAAACCTGCAACAGAGACAAACATACCCAGAATAACATCATTTATAGAGAAAATGTGCTAAAAGACAAGCGAAGGAGTGCATTAGAGATATGTAAAATATGATATAAAATGCACTCATCAACTATCATGGAATCTGATCAAGACACTAGCAATTAAATCACCTCTCCTATGGGTGTGTATAGGAGACTTCAACAACATGCTATCGTCAGAAGAAAAAAGAGGTGGTCTTCCCCAACCGGAGTGGTTACCGAAGGGCTTCAATAAAGAAATTGAAGATAGTGGTCTGATTGATCTCAACATGGAAGGCTACCCATTTACTTGGGAAAGAAGCTTGAGGCCTCCATATCGGTATGGAAGAAAAACTGGATAGAGATCTCTCTAATCAGACATGGGTAACACTCTTTCCACACTATAGGCTAAGCAACATCACAAACTCTGATGATTCAACACTCTTCTTACACCCTCGACAATGAGATGAAATTATAAGGCACTCTAGATTTAAGTTTGAGAATGAATGGCTTAAAGAGGATGATTGTATCATGCTAATTGAAAAGGGTTGGACTTAGGGTCCGAATAGCAATGTCTATGAGAAAATGCAAAGATGCCAAGCCAATCTAGCAAC